>VXAV01011901.1:0-37527 GCA_013399715.1 Alectura lathami
TTTTTTTTTTTTTTTTTTTTTTTTTTCCTCCTCCTGCTGCAAGCTGATACGTGTGAAACCCTGTCAAGGTATTTTTCCCTTCCTCTGCTGTTGACCTACATAGTAACTGATAGCAGGAGGCTGTCATCTTCTGTTAGCTCAAATGTTATGGATGTTGGGCTCCAGCCTTACAGCTGTGAATTACTGTGAATTAAGACGTTTGTCATACCTTTTAGTGATTGCTGCTTCTTAGTTTTCTCTTAAAATAAATGCATGCTACTGCTCACAGTGTTTTAGTTTTTCTTATTGACCTAGTATTTTAAACTAAATAAAACTTTCAGCCTGTTCTTAGCAAAATATAATCACATCACTTTATGAAGTGAGTTAATAGAGGGGTTGCTTTTCAAGTATATCCCCTCTTCTTTCATTTTAGAGCAAGCTTACAGCCTCTGTGTGGAATGTCACAGAGGTGTCATCTGGCCTGCTGCATCTGGAGGGTGAGGCTGTCCTGCTGTATTGAGGGTTTAACGTGTTTATGTCTGGCACTTCCAACTGCAGGGAGTTCATGCAGCGTGCTGTGACGTTCTTACGTGCTGCTTTCAGCAAGCTTTTGGTCTCTGCTGGAGGAGCATTTTCAAGCTATATCTTGTGAAGGTAAACAGGTGAAATGCTGTTTCTATTTTGCTTTGTTTTTCTCTGATGTATTGCTGTGTCAGCTGAAATGTTAGGAAAATATTGGTCAAGCTGGTATCACAGCGTTCTGTTATTGGTCTGAACCACCTGAACACGAGCGTTCTATAACTGATAGACGTGCTGGTTCCTTTTTTCTTCACCATTTCTCAGCTGGGTAAGATTCCTGCTTTAAGGCTTGTTTAATTTCTGGAGACTGTTCGGGTCCTTTGCATCACTCACAACGATCTTGTGCATGCCCCCAGGAGCTCTGTCCTCCTGCAGGAGTATCATGTATGACAGAGGAAATTTATAACTCTAGGATCAGGGAGAAGGTCAGAGGAGAAGGCAGAACAGGAGTGCTGTCTGTAGTGTAGAGGGGAGAATTAAGGTGTAGCAGAGACCTGTGGTCTTGTAGTTTCTTGATTTTTCAGGTGATTGAATCTTTTTGACTCTAAAATTAGTCATCTAAGTCTGGCTAATTTTAGGATTCCGTTTAATCTGATATCAGGAAGCTTAAATAGGATTGGGGTTTTGCTGGGAAAAAGTTGCAGTCACAGCAGGTTTGCTTTAATCTTTGTGGAAAAACAAGTGTACATATTTACTTTTGCATAGAATAAAGAAAATGTTCATAGTAAAGGTTGTAGCAAGTTGACCTGTGAAAAAGATGAACTTTGTGTGATGTGGGAAATACAGGCATGCTTCAGATTTTGCAGAAACTTGTGATATAGGCCTGATTATAGAATGCACAGCTTCTGTTTTCCTTCCTGGCCTGTGTAGTTGGGTTTGTGCTCTGTATCCTGATGGGGAAACTTAGTTTTGGCAGTAATAGTAGGCTGGACATAAAATAATGCTTAAGAACTTGATGTTGTGCAGTGCGAATGCTCGGATCCCTTTTCCTTCAACCTGGGGATATGTTTCAGCACCTGACCGTGCTCTTGACAGCAGTGGGACTGCCTTGTCCATCCCATACGTGGATGTGATGTTTGTGAAGATGCCTTCTTCTTGGGAAGGTCGATTCCTGAAATGCAATTTTTTTTTTCTTCATAGCGTTGTAAGTGATTTGACAATCAGGTCTGAGCCTCTGTGGAGTCCTAATATTCCACACAGAAATAATCAGCTGCAGCCATTAAGTGCTGCTGTAGTGCCTATTTTTGACTGGTGGTGCCCTGAGGCAGCTCCAATTGTGTTCAGTTCTGCATCCTAAAGAGAGAAGAGTCTAAAGGAGATCAACCTGCAGTGCTTGAAAACCCTACGTTACTGTTGAACTTTGTGCAGCCATTCTTTTTCTAAGTGTGTTCCTGAGTGGCACTAGGGCACTGCACACAAAATGGAGCGAGCTTGCTTCTGCATGGCTGAAAATGTGTAAAGCCTTGCGTGGTTTATTTATTCATGATTGAAATATTTGTTAATTGATGTTGGAAGGCGCTGTCGTAGCCTGTATGGTCAGCTCGAGTTGAGCGCATCTGGCAATACTAAGGGACTTGTTTTGGCTTTTCGTTTTGCGCTGGGCCTGCTTTGTGTGCATACGGGGTGTGCTTCAACTCTCCAGCTCCTTCCGCAAGTTCTGCCTTCCTGTTCAGTCTGCGTTTTTGAAATTCTCTCTAAATGTGTTCCCAAAGGGTTCTGTTTATCCTTATCCCAGAGCTGCTTCCAAGGGCCCTGCCTAAACCTCAAGAAAATGGAAGACAATTGGGTAGAGATGGGTACAGAAGGAACAACAAGCGATCAGCCAAGGAACTTAATGAATTCAATGCTGGACATCAAAGTGGTGGTCAAGGTCTGGAAAATGGGAAAAATGCCCAGACTCACGCAGTCCAGGCACTGGAGAAATCTGTACTGCTGAACAAGAGGCATGGGAGGAAGATGAAAAGTTCCAGTCTCTTTGACTTGAAGGTGGCACTGTCTGCAAAGAAACGTCAGAGGCTGAGGTTTTGGTTTAGGTGAGAGCAGATCTGGAGCAGGCCCCGTGAGCATCCCCCGCAGAGATGAGCCCAAGAGCAGCGCTCAAGGTGCCCAAAGGCCGTGATTCTTGGTTTGCGATCCAAAAAAGTAAAAATAAAAAATAAAAACTCAATTGGAGACACCATCACCTGGAGGTGCCAGTCTCTCCTCCTGGGAACTGATGGCAGGATGTGTGGGAGTGGCACGGAGCTGTGCCAGGGGAGGGTCAGGCTGGGCATTAGGCAATGTTCCTCTGCCATAAGGGTGGTCAGACACTGGGACTGGCTCTCCAGTGAGGCGGTTGGTGCCCTGGGGCTGTCAGTGCTCAAGAGGCACCTGGACAGTGCCCTTGTTCATGTGCTGTGACTTCTGCTCGCCCTAAAGTGGTCAGTGATTGCTGCAGGTCCCTTCCAAATGAACTGTTCTGTCATTTAATCTTGAACCTTATCAACAAGCTTCAAGCATTTTTGTTTCTGTTACAGATCTGTTATTCAAAAGCCTCTTTAGTCACAGAAGGTAGGAGAGACTTTTGGTAAAATTCACCCCGGCAAGGGAAGCTTTAGCGGGTGCCTGTTCAGAAGGGTCGCTGCCTGTTTATAGCACGCTGAGTTCGGGTTGGCAATTCTGTTATCAAGCGTTATAATTTGTGGTCTTTTCTGAATGGCATTTTGGCTGCTTGTGGAAGCTGTGTGCAATGCTCGTGCATAAGCAGCTGCAATAATTAATTGCAGTGGTTGTTTAAAAAACTTGCACCTGCTTCCAGTGTGCACTTGTTTAGTGTCAGACTGTGATTATTGGGTCTATTTGTGGTTCTTGCTGGCAAAAATAGTCTAGTCACTGATCCTTCTAATACTGCTTGTTTTAGAGCAACTGCCAGTGTAGTTTCACGGTATTTGGACCTCTTATTTTGTCTTGAGACTTTAGGATAAGCTCGCGGGTGGCTAGAAGGCAACAGCAGCTTTGCTTTAAGTAAGGCTTTAGAAGATTTTCTCAAAATGCTCTACATTGTATGAGTTTGCTAGTGTCCCTGGGGCAGGGGGCTGGGTTGGACAGGGAAACTGTACTTGACGTGTTTTGATGTGTGTTCATGCTGGGATTGTTTCCAATCTCTGTTAAACTGAGAGTATGTTCTGAGACTGGTCTTCCCTGAGGTCTCTTCTTTAACTCTGTGGGTACCTGAAAGCAGTGGCATCAGCACACATGGAATTGTTGCTAACTTCCTTACACTGGATGGGGGAAGGTTGTTGGCATTTGGGTGCCACTTTGGGGGGCAGTGGGGCGTCTCAGCTAGTCACACCTTCCCAGCATTTTCTTCGCAACTTCATTGTGTATTTTCACTTCTGTCACGTTGCTTAAGAACCCAGAAGAAACATGATGCCAGTTTTTAGGGATGTGATTTTCCTCCGCTAGGCTCTTATGCTTCAGTATATTTGGTAAAATACATCTTCAGCTGGAACAGACGGTGACATTTCTTGCAGCTCGAGCTGTCCATCAGTGCTAATTGCACAGTGAGTAACTGTCTGCAGCGCAAGCTCTTGTGTCGTCTCTGTAAATTCCCTCAAATACCTGTTGACCTCTCTCTTCATCATACTGTTTTCATATGTTTGTCTCAAAGTGTCACTTCCTGGAAGACTGTGGGCTGATCATACACTTAGCGCTAGATTTTTCATCTCTGTTGAATCTCTGCATATCTTCTCCAACCATTTAGGTGTTCCGCTGAGTGAGCGAAGGGAAGCACACTGTCATTCCAGCCTCCTTAACGAATCCAGTTGAATTACACTGCTGTAAGAATCACAGCTTCTGCACATCTCTGTCATGCTTTCTGCAGTGTAAGCAGACAGGAGTTCAAAACTTGCTCCTGAATTATGGCTGTTTCTTGACTCTGGAAATAGCTGGGGACGGCAGAATGATGGAGCTTTTTATTATTGTGGTTGGATCCAACACCGATTTCTTGTCGTGGGACTTAAAGCTAAAGGACTGAGGTACAACCTTCATGGCGCTTGATCTTGGTAGCGCAAAGTTGTGATCGTGCACAGAGCACATCACCACAGTGATGTGTTTTAGGAGTCAGGCTCACTGGAGCTACTCGAACATGTATTTGGGCCACGTGCACGTTAAGCACAGGCTTCCCCAAGAAGTTTGTGTCTGTGAATGAAGCACACTTACTGTAAAGCATCCTCTGCAAACTTGGTTAATGTGGATGTACACTGAACATCTTTCTGTTAAGGTTTGAAAGACATAATTATCATGTTCTTCTTCTGAAAATTCAGGTTTTTCAGTGAGGCTGATTCTCTGGAAGAAGAGTTTCAATGTCTATTTGCAAAATCACTAGTAGATCTAGTCAGAAGGCTAAGACTGTATCGCTGGCCTCCAGAAGATGAGCTCTGAAGAGGAGAAACATCCTTCTAAAATACATTAACCCCACACTGAACATTTAAGAATCACAGTACTTCAGTAATGCTTCCTGCTTCTCCTTCTCTGTCAGCCATGTCTTTGGCTGCTGTGCAGAGCGCCCTGTCTCGGTGGGGATGTTGCGGCGGAATACGATCTCCGGTTCTCACTGCTACCGCACTACAATCGAGCAGCTGTTGCAGGAGTACAGGAAGGTGGTGCTCCTCCACGAGTGGGTCATGGGAGATGTAAAAGCTGTCTTGTGTTTTCTCCTTTTACAGCAGTGTGCAGCAGCTGCGGCAGTTGTTTTTTTCGCTCTGAGGTTGAGGGAGAGGAGGACTGTTGCTGTTCAACGTTGTCACTGAGATTGGATTTGCTAAAGAGAGGAGTTCAGCCCTTCGTTTCTCATTGTTTAGGAGAAACGTGGATGGTACTGAGAAAAGTGGTTGAAGAACTTAATTTTGAAAGTCTTTCAGTGCATCTGTTAAAACATTGCACTGTATTTCTCATGCTGAAATACAGAAAGATAATCATGCTACTTTAATTTTTTTAAAATGCAAGCTTAAGAGCATGTAGGTTTTTCTTGAGTGCTAACAGAACAGTCTGTTTGTGTAACAAAGCATGTTGCTGCAAGCATTTGTTGTATCAAATGATGTCAGATTCTGTCAAATGGAGATCAAAATGTGCCATCAGGAAAAGAAAATCCTTAAGCTTTCTTTTTTAAGATTTCGTCGTCCTGTAGGTTACTTTGAACATAAACATTCATGAACTAATGCCATCTCCAAACATGGCAGTCCTTGTCTTGCATCTCCTTCCTGTGCTGAAATGTAGACTGTAGTCATCACTCTATTACATTAAGATTCCCGTTTTGTAGAATGATGCATTTAAAGTGCCGGGAAAGGTCGGTGATTTCCTGTTTTGTCTCCTGTGGCTTGAATCTTTTTAATGCTTCCTTCCTGCTTGTACCTCAAAGCCACTGTGTTGGTACTTGAAGTGTCCCAGTAGCCATTATTAAAAGTGCAGGCAGTAGTGACTGTAAAGAGAGCAGAATGCCTTGCTTCTAAAATGCATAAAACCTAGCTTCGTGTGAGTTATTCACACTGGCTTTGTTCTTTGACTTTTTTTGTAAAGATGAAGCTGTGGTCTGTAATTGACATGACACGATCTTGAACTATGAGGTCAATAAAAACAGTTCTGCTATACCTGGAAAGCTCAGTGAGATCTGCCCATAGCCCTAAATATGGCAGCCTAATGAATCTCTGGAATGTTACTGGTTTGTCATAGATGTCAAACATTTTTAACAAGCTTTTAGGAAAAACAGCCCTATGTAAATAGGTAGGCATCTGTTTTATGGGTGTGTAATTAATGATTGCTAATCTAGTGTTTGTGCATTCCCTAAATTTTGGGTTGGCTTTTGATTGTCACAGGTCAGATAGTGATTGCTTCTTTTCCTTGTCGCTATTTCAATTTTTTGGAAAAAAAAACATGGTTCGGGGCAAGTGACTCAGCTGCAGTTAGGCCAAGCGTAGCATCTCTTCCTTGGTTTGCTGCTTGCCTTCTTTGCTTTCTGTTATTCACCGTCATCTCCTCAATATTTTTTTGAGGAAAAAGCATTTTTGCCCAGGGTGGTGGGGGTGGGGGGGGGCATTGCTTTTCATCCCTGGGACTGTTTTTGGCTTACGTGGTTGTTGAAAATCTCTATACGGTTTTAAGTGTGTAAAGGCTGTGTTACACTGGGAGTCTGATGCGCATCTTTCTCATGCCTTTAAGTATTTCAGAACTTGAATGAGCCCTTTTTCGTTTGCTGTTAGAACAACTTATGATTTAACACAGACTTTAAGACCCTTGTCCCTTTCTAAATTCTTGAGTAGCTGAGGTATTGTGGGAAAACAGTCTTCTAGATTATACAATACATGTGCGCTGCTCATCTTCTGAGGTTTGTGGAAAAAATAGTGTGGAAACATGCACTAACATTTCAATAAACTTGGCTGAATCACCAGAACTGCTTAGAGAGAAGCAGCTTGGAATGTGGCTTCTGAAGTTCTGAAGCTGCAGTTGGTCTGTAATCAATGTGCTCTTAGTGCTGAGATGCTGACTAGCGTTTGTGTCTCTAGAGAAGAAGAGGAACGCCTGAGAAACAAGATCCGAGCAGATCATGAAAAGGCTCTGGAGGAGGCTAAGGAGAAATTGAAGAAATCACGTGATGAGATTCAAGCTGAGATTCAGACAGAAAAGAACAAAGTAGTGCAAGAATTGAAAAAGAAAGACAGCAAGCCACTGCCCCCCGTTCCGTTACCAAATCTTATAGGGATAAACAGTGGAGAACCCGCAGACCCGGACATTCAAGAGAAGAGGAACAAAATTAAGGAGGTAAATATGATGGTATCTTGTGTCTGGCAGCAATTATTTATGTGACATTTCCTTGTTGTTACGTGGAAAAATGTAAGAAAAATGGGAGCGCAGATCTTTAATGGTAAGTCAGAAGTACAAATCAAGTGTTAACGAACATCGTGATTGTATTGTACTTTGGTCTGGTGTCAGGTGTTCGTATTTCACTGGATAACAATTTAGAAATGGTTGTAAGGGTTTCTTGAATTTGGTGGTATGGGGACTGAAGTTTGTCATTAACACGTGGAACAGGAACAGAGCATCTGACTTGGTCAGCTTCCATTGGAAGAATGTGGTGTGTGAGTGTGTCACAAGCTAAATGTCTGAAAAAGTGAGATGAAAAGGTGGGGAAAACTCGCAAATTACCAAAGTACCATTTGTTTTTCAAATCAAGTTGTGACTCCTAAAATTAGGAGTTCATGTAGGTGGACTGCCTCATTTATCTGTAAAACATTCAGACTAAGGAGCTGGCTTAAGCTTTGGGTTCTGTGGCAGCCTGTGCTGTGGGGAATTTCTCATTCTAATGTCGTCCTTCTCAGCTATGGAAATCGTTGCCCTCTTTTGCCCTGGCGGTGACAACTTGTTATTTACACCAGGTGTTTTTCTGAGGCTGTACATTTAGTCTGGCAGAAACATCATAGCTGGCCTCCTCCCCAACCCCATCTGATGAATTTTTTGCCCCAAAATCAGCTTAGCAAACAGAAATGGTTCAGGCCAGAGGCGGACAAGCACAAACTCTGTAAGTAAACATCCAGGACCACAGCAGTTAGTGGTTACATCTGTTAAATCTGGAATTTACTATAGTTAAATACCTTTGGAGTTTGCCACGGATGGATTTAATGGGTAGAGTATAAGGGAGATGACCAAGTGGTGTGAAAGTACTGAGCACCGCTAATGATGATGAACGAGCTTGAAGAAAATTAAAGTTCTGTTAGATCAAGCCTAGAGTTGGAGGGAAGATTGAAAATCACGTTATTGCTATGCATTACTGAGGTCGTTTTGTCACAATGTATAGCTACGAGAGGAGACAAAAAGCTTTACGTTAAAGCAGAATGGTAATTCTCTTCGTGATGGAAAGAAGTATTGAAATTTGGGCAGCTCCTGCTGATCTAAACCTGAAGGCGCAGCAATTTGTGGCTGGAGAATCCGGGGTGGTTTAACAGCTCTTGTGATTCTTACCTGCAGTTGCCATGTATCTCATGCTATAAAAGGCTTATTCCTTTTTTTTTTCTTTTGGTTTGTGTATCAGTCGAAGCGTGAATCACATTGACAACATGTTTTTTTTCATTGCATTATTTGTTGATGGCAGCTGTTGTGTTTTCTGAAGTGTGTAGCTTTTCACAGCCAGACCAAAGCTTGCGTGGCATTAAGCATTAGCAGGGTAAGTACTTCAGCTGGGATATCATACCTTTGTACTGAGCGTTCTTCACCAGTGTGTCTGCTGTGCTCGATCACTCCGGGATTGTACTGGCACAAGTGAAAGATTTTGTTTGTGTGAGTGGCCTTCATTGAGTCAGTCTTGTTGGTACTGCAGCTATCCAGCGAGGTCCAGAATGCAGTTCTTTGATGCAGTAGCATATCACTTCTACCCCTTTATACATCTGTGGAATACAGTAGTAGATCTGCTAGTGAGAATGGACAAGTTGCAATGCTGCTGAAGCCAGTGCTGTTGTAATCTCGCTGCTGTATAACCTCTGTATATACTGCCAGATTTTGGCATCTGCTGCGTGCAGCGAGTATAGGCTGAGGCAAAACATACTGACAGTGTCAGATGAGTAATATTTTGCCTGCAACCTGTTTTTGATGTGTCAGCCATGTAACGGGATGCTGCAGCGATTCCAGAGATGGAATCCTACATCTTGAAATATGCTGCAGTTATTGCTGAGCTCTTCTCTCACTTTTTTTTTTTTTTCCTAACCACTATAGACAAATATAGTCTTTGTAGATGAGATACAGATGTGGTAAAAAAGAGCAAGCGCCAGGAGACGGTATCTCTGGCACAGGTCACATCTAGCAGATGTAGTGTTTCCAGCATGCACTATGGTTGCCTGGATTAAGATGAAAAAAATTGCACAGGGAAGTGCCTGGTGCTGTTGAGGCTGCTTACCAGGCTTTGAAATTCCAGGTGGTCCTGAGAGGGCAGTTGGCTCTTGCCTCGCTTTACTTTGAAGCATCCTGATGTGTGTTTGAGGAACTCCACTCTCACAAAGCATCTTTAGACAACTTGAATTCTCAAAACAAATGGATTTATGCAACCTACCTCACCTGGGATCAAGGGGTGGAAAAAATGTAGAATTAGGCTAGCTGGTGAGGACAGTTTGTAACATGCACATGGCTCGGTGCAGTCCTGAGACAGATTAGTTTTATCACTTTTAAAGGAAATTTATTGCTGCTACTTTCCAAATAACACTTTGAAGTCTTTACAGATTGCCAAATAAAAAGTGGTTTTGCAGGACTTCAGTATTATAAAGAGGCTTCTTTCAGAAAAGCACAATGTAAATGTAATCAGAAGTTGTGGAGTGCTATTAAGAGTTCTTTGTGAAACATTTGAAAGCTTTATATAATAGGAATGTTTACTGAGCATAGAGATGGAAGCTTCTTAAGATCATGGAATAAACTAGAAACAGATCCTGCATCTCTTGGGTTTGGATTGCTTTTTGTCTTTCGTTCTCACGTTTAGTGCTTCGTTGTGCTCAGTTGGAACTAATTCACAGGATTGCCTGATCTGTCTACAGTACTGATGTACAGTAACAATTTTGAGAACTAAAGCTTTTCTCACCTTACTGTGCAAGCTTTGTAGTACTTCTCCATCTTATTAGATTGCTCTTCTGGCTTTAACAAATACAGCATTTTAAAATCGGTTACTATTTTAAGAATAAACACATCTGAAAATGATTCTTGTTGCTACACTTTAGCTTTGTACTAATATTTTACAGTGATTTTTTCATACTAGTAAAAAGATCAGATGGTTTTATAAAAGGGTAGATGAGACTTGTCTCATCTTTCAGAAGATTTTAAGATGTCTTTTTGAGGCTAATGCAAAGAAATTAGGAATAGAACTGTTCGTTTGGAAGTCATTGCCTCCCTTTTCAAGTTAAATTGGTTATAAATTGCATGAGCACTAGGAATTTTGGGAGCTTAATTTCCACTATTATGTCCTTTAAATAGTGTTCAGAATATTTTTTTTCCACAGTTGAAGTGTAATCGTTACGGATATTGCTCTTTTTTTTTTTTTTTTTTAATGACCTTTGTTTCCTTGTGGAGTTAAATTTTTCCCCAGTCANTTTTTTTTTTTTTGTTTCTTTAGCACCTTACACTCTCTTCAGGTTTCTTTCATTCCAGACCAATTTCAATGTTGCCTTAGTGCTAGGGTTTGTTTCATGTACTTGTTAAAATAAAGTGTTTAACCCAATAATGGGTCAGAACTGCCTGCAGATGTGGTGTTGGTAACAGGATTATGGGCTCTGTGGCCGTGGGACCCTGTCTGCAGATCTGCATCTGTTTGGGAGAGAAAGGATCCACTCCACTCTGTGGGGTGAAGGTATCTTTGTCAGCAGGTTGGATGACCTTTAAAAAGGGGAGGAGGTGGGGAGAAAGTTACCAGCAGCCCTTTGCGGGAGGGATGGACTGGGCTGATTGCAGTGGAGGGTTGTGGGCTCTTGAGGAGAGACGGGCTGGGAAGATGAGGTGTAGTCACCCTTTATGTGACACAGCAGCTGAAATATGTGGAGCTTTGCCTGGGGATGGACGATAAGCCAACTGAGACCTTACTGGTAAGGGTTCAAGGGAAGGCAGGTATGATGATGTTGTAGTGGGGCATCTGCCACGGGCCACCTCGCCAGGATGAAGAGGTGGGTGAGGCCCGCTGTAGGCAGACAGGAGCAGCGTTGTGTTTGCAGACCCTCGGTGGGGGACTTCAGCCAGCCTGGTACGGAATCATTTAGGTTGGGGAAGACCTCTAAGTCCAACTATTACGTAGCACTACCAGGTCCACCACTAAATCGTGTTCCTAATGACCGTGTCCGCACGTCTCTTAAATAACTCCAGGGATGGCAACTCCACCACTGCCCTGGGCAGCCTGCTCCAAAGCCTAACCACTCTTTCCATGAAGAAATTCTTCTTGACATCTAAGCTAAGCCTCCCCTGTAGCAACTTCAGGCCATTTCATCATGTCCAATCACTTGTCACCTGAGAATAGACTGACACTCTCCTTGCTGCAGTCTCCTTGCAGGTCATTGCAGAGAGCGGTGAGGCCTCCCCTCAGCCTCCTTTTCTCCATGCTAACCAGCCTGCGTTGCCTCAGCCACTCCTCACATGTGTTGTTTTGTAGTCCCTTCACCAGCTTTGTTGCTCTTCTCTGAATGCTTTCCAGTAACTTTGCCCTTCTTGTAGTGAGGGACCCAAACCTGAGCACAGCACTTGCGGTGCGGCCTCACCAGTGCCCAGTACAGGGCACGGTCACCTCCCTGCTACTGCTGGCTGCAGTATTTCTGACACAAACCATGCAGTTGGAGGCCAATTGATCCAGCCTGTCCAGATCCCTCTGCAGAGCCTCCCTACCCTCAGACAGATCAGCACTCCTGCCCAGCTCAGTGTTAACTGCTGAGGGTACACTGGATCCCCTTGTCCAGCTTGTTGATGAAAGTGTTGAACAAAACTGGCCCCAAGACTGAGCCCTCTATCCCAGTCAAGAGCAGCCAGTTTCTCGGGGAGAAGACTGTGGGAAATAGTATCAGATACTTTGCTGAAGTCCAAGTAAACAACATCCACAGCCTTTCCTTCATCCACTGAATGCATCGTGTTACAGAAGGAGATGAGGTTACTCAGTCAGGCCCTGCCTTTCATAAGTCCTTTTCATGCTGACAGGACCCGATCGCCTGGTTGTGCTGTGTGATGGCACTCAGGATGACCTGCTCCTTGGCCTGCCCTACTGCTGAGGTTGCCCAGGGGTTGTGGAGTCTTCCCCTTGGAGGTCTTCAGGAAGGGTCTGGACAAGGTCCTGGGCTGCCTGCTCTCAGTGACCCTGCTTGAGCAGGACCAGATGACCTTCAGAGGTCGTTACCAGCCTCAGCCGCTCTGTGAAATCAGTTGGCTAAGCCTGTCAACTGGAAAAAAAGTTTTCCCAGAAGGTACCAAATGTGCAGTTAAGTAAATAGAACGAAACATTCTTGTGTTCTAGGTTTCAGAGATGCACTGGGAAAGTCTGAGAGTTCTCTGGAGCTTTTGTTCTACTTGCTCTGTATTCGTTATGATATGCAGTTGTGTAATTAGGGAGCCCTAATTGCGCACAGAACTTTTTTCAACTAAAAAGTTGAGTATTGTTCACAGAATAAGCCAGTTGTGAAATGAATGAACATGCTGACTGCACAGCATGCTTGCTGCTTCTGAAGCTCATGACAGGCTTGAAAGGAGATGTTTTATTAATATCTGACAGGTTGTTTTCAACACAGCAACATTTTGGTTCACTTCCTGCTTCTGTCATGGCTTTTTGGCAAAAAGCTGAGCAAGGTATTTAAGCAAAAGTTGTTGCAAGTCATCTTTAAGTGTGTCACCTCTGCTCCCTGGATGCCAGTTTAAAAACATCTGACACCTGCAGAACTGGCACTGCTGAGCATGGGTGCGTTACACAAGCAAGGAGCAATCCTCTGCCTGGGGGCCTACTGCCTGGAGGTCTGCCAGTGAACTTCATCTGGCTTTCAGCAAAACTTCCAGTGCATCGTCTTTGTTAAATGTGAATTCTAATATGCTGCCTATTAGGGAGGAGATATTTAGAGAGAGAGAGTTTATTTAATATAAGTGGAGGCAATTTTGGAAACATTTATAAAAATGTGCTGAGAAGAGAGCTAATTAAAATGGTCTTTGGGTGGTGCTCAAGAGGCTTCTCACAATGTTGAGGAGTAACAGCTACCTTTATAGGCAGCGAAACGACTGGTTTCCTGTGGCTTTCTGACCCACATACCTTATACCACCCTCTGCTCCTCTCTCATGCACACACTGCTGTGAACTTTTCTTATGTTCTTATTTGACGCTGTGAATTGCAGTGTGTTCCGTGGCTGGTTTGGAGCTACCTGCATGCTGCCCCTTTGAATGAGTACAAGAATGGATCATAGCTGCCTTTCTCTCAGCTGGGGTACTAATTTGTGTCTGTCTTCCTTACAGAGTCATTGAGTTCTCTCTTTTTTTTTTCCCACAAAAAGTAGAGGTCTCAAATAGCTGGTTCCTCCAACACTGCAAAATCAAGTTTGAAATTAGACAACAGATTCAAAGGCTGCTGCAAGTGTCTGCGGTGAATGACAGCTCTATAGATGGCAAGATTGCCTAGGCCTTATTTCCTTAAGAAATCAGTTTTTTTTTTTTTTTAAAAAAAGTGAGGGTGCTTTACCTGAGTTCTGTTTTGTGTGCTGATAGAGAAAAGAACTGTGCGGAAGAAAAATATTTAATCACGTGGAGGTCTTTATGCTGCGTTCATACTTATGAAGGCATACTTATGCATGCCTTCATACTTATGTTCACAGGACCTCCACTGCTAATCACATTTATTTCTGTCATTGCAGTATTTCTGATCTAGCTACACTGACTGCCTTATGAGACTGTGGGGCTTCTGTCAGCATTTAAAAACAAATTGGAGCAGTTTCCTTACTGCTGTCAATACTGCTTTTGTTTCCACAGTCAAACTTGCTCAGGCTTCCAGTTGGTTAGGCCACCAGTTTTTAGTCATATTTCTACACTGCGTTAAGATTTTTGCACTGTATTTTATAGCTTACTGCTCCTGGCTTTGATCAAAATGAATAAAAATAAAAATAAAAAAAAATGAAGCTCAAGAAATACTCTGACCTACCATTTTTAGTATTTAAGATAACACTCCCTGCATGTGTGTGTATGTTTTGGTAGGTGGTTTTGTTCCAGCACTCTTGGGAGGTTCTGGATTCTCAAGTGTAACTCAGCATATGGGGAAACAGCTAGGCTGGTTTAAAGCTAGTTTTACTGTGCTTCTTCGATGGTCATCTCATCTTTACTGAGTAAGTGAAATCCGCATTTTATGTAAGGATGAACTCTCTTTCACAAAGATATAAGATTGCCTGTTGGTAAACTAATTTTCAATGTCTTCATCCGATTGGAAGCTGTACAATCAGCACAACTGCCAGCACAGGCAAGCTAGGAATCGCCCTGCACAGATTTGTGTCTGTGCATGCTGAGTTGATTGTATAAAGAACTCATTTTACACTTGCAAAACTCTAATTTATGCCTGTGAGAAGCCTTGTAACCTGGGGTATTTATTCTGCTAGACAGGAGGAGAAAAATAAAACTTTTTATCAGTGTGGCTGGCACAGTATTTCAACTGCATAGCCTCGGTAGCTTGCTTTGGCTGGTAACTGAAAATGTGCTGCTGATGAGGAATGCAAGGTTGTGTGTTTGAAGATGCTTAAAAAGAAATTGATTCCTTCAAGTTGTAGCAATTGCAGAATCCCCTGGCACATTTGTGTTATTGGAAGCATGTTAAAAATTCAAGGAGGTCTTTTTTTGTAAGGGTATCTTCTTTCAGACCAGTGTGAAAAGAACCTGTGTTTCAACAATAAACTAACACGTTCACAGTATATTCACATTTATAAATGCAAAGTAAAATCAAGGAAACAAGGAAATACCGCATTTCCCTGTTACAAGCAGCCAAACAAAAATGAGATTGTCAGAATAGTTAGGTCAAAAGTTTCCGTGCAGTCTGATGAACCTTGTTGCTATTTTCTAAATTTTGTTTTATGTACTTTTTTTTTCCCTGAACTATGAAGATTTTGCTAGCAAAAAATCATGAATTACGGCTGGATGGAGAGAGCTCTATATTAAATTATACGAGAGCCAAAATACAAAGTGTTTTGCAGCATGGAGACTCTGAAATGCAACAGCATCCTCTTAAACATAGTAAAAATTGTGCTACTTGTTGGTCATCTTTGCAGGATTTCTTTTGTAGTCCCTTCTGTGTTCCCCTCAGCAACACAGAATACACCAGTGTATTCTTCAACATAAAGAATTTGCTTGATGATGTTAATCCTTTGAGGCTGCATCTCAGGATTCCTGCTAGTAGTTGGTCAGTCAGCTCTTCTCGGCTTCTTCTTCTGCACTGAGAAGCAGAACGTCTTCGTACGGTACTGCAGTACCTGGAGCTTGCAACAGCAAACTGTGACTTGGTTTGCTCTGAGATTTGGATTCTTGATACGTGTTGCTGGCATCGATTTTTATTTTCTGCTTTAGGGGAAGTCTAGAAGGTAGCTGATGAGACAGTTTCCTAAAAGGGTTCAAGGGGAGATCAAAGAACTGCAGAGTGCTATGCCTGATGAATGAGCTGCGCAGGTCAACGGGAGCTAAAAGAGGGAGTGAAATGGTTGAACGCAGGCACAGAAGATGTCCCGATGTGGTTTTTTTGATGATGTCATGATGCACAAAAAGGGAGATCTGGTGGCTGTATACATGGTATGTCAAATGAAGCGTTTGGCAAGGCTGATTACTAATAGCTGTTGGACTGCGCAGTCTTGGGTGTGAGCATGGTGTCTGCCTGTTGTCCTGCAGAAGCTGATTGAAGGCAGAAAGCAAAGCACAGAAAGAAATGGTGCTGGGGGCCATAAGAGGTCGTGTGCCAGAGATCCATGCTGTAAAATATTACAGATTAATTGGGGGAAAACAGATGAGTTATGAGGAGATTTGGAGTAGAAAACTGAGGCTTGACTGAAGAAGTGCAGAAAAATCTAGTGGGACTGAGTGATTTTTATCTCCCCTTTCCTCTCTCAGCTAAAGATAAAATGATGCATTTTGGGACTGGGAGAGGGTGAAATTAGAACTTCACGCTTAATATGATAAGGTGCGAGGTGACTTATTACCATGTGAGAATGAGAACTTGTGATTACACCATTTCCTTGGAAAGGTCACTGTAGTGCTTAATAGCAGACAAAAAGCAAACCTCTGGTATTTCAGGGAGGGAGAACAAAGCAGATGAGCTTCTTTTGCTAGTGTATGGACCTAAGGTGCTGCATCTTGTAGTGATTCTCATCTCTTAATTTCAAAAGAGTATGGTAAAACTGGGGGAGGTAAGGAATAAGCAGATGAGGATCATCAAATTGCCTGAAAAGGCCGGAGTGGAAGAAAAGAACTGCTTTCCAGTGGCTGACGTGCAGTTCTGTTACAAAGATAGCTGCGGCTTTTCTGAGCACAGAATGAGTTAACCTCTGGGGGTAACAGTTTCTCTTGAAACCATGAGAACACAGATGATCAAAATAATGTAACGGATCTGTTACTGGAAGTATCAGGAAATGAAGGGAACTCAGCTTTGTGTTAGGCGTGTGTTCCGAACAGATTTTTTTCAGTGTTCAGATGTGCATGACAGAGGTTTAAACTGATGCCTGAGATTATTTCTATTTAAGTAGACATTTGTAGCTCCCAGAAGAATAAAATAATAACTTTTCTAATTTTCTTCAAACATCTGAGTATCTATACAATGAGAAGATCATTGCTTAATTTAACTTCCAAAAAGTATTCTCTGCAGACAGTAGGAAAACGTTTATTAATTTTTAATCTGCCGATTGAGCAATAAGCTTGTCTAGCAAGCCCTTGGTTAATTTAAAAACAGCAGTTTTGTAGGTTTTATGTAATCTTCTGAAATCATACCCCTAACCAGAGTAAGTTCCTTTGAAAGCAAAGCGTATTTGTTGCCTCTGTTATGCATATTCCTGATGAACGGCAAGAAAAAGATTTCTCACTTACAGACACAAGCATTCTCTGCAAATTGTTCTGTCTGCTTATTCCTTAGGACTGGTTTGGTTTGCTAAGTTAGATGTCTGGCATTTTGGGGAGTGGAGCAGGGCCTTTAGAAACAGTAATTCAGAGCAGATTGCGTAAATGTGCGGTAGCGTTGGGACTGCCTGACAGAAGTCTTTTCCATCTCTGTAGTCTCCTTTAGCCATTAAAAATACGTTTTTGTCAAAAGACGTCAGTCCCGCTCTGCCTGTATAAAATACTGATTTCTCAGCAAGTGCAGAGGATCAGATCTAATGAACAAGGCACACGCACTCTAAAGTCAGTAAAAGCACAGAATTATTTTATACCTACAGAAGCAGTTTCATTTGAGACGTGCCCTGCCTTTTGCCATTCTGGCTGTATAGCAGCAGAGTCCAAATTCATCTGTTTTGTAGAATTCTCGAGCTGTACGTGCAACAGCGCCTTGCTGACTTGTATTTTTGGATGCATCGCATGATAAACGTTTTTGAGACTGGTATGCAATGAGCCTACTCCATAGGATTCATTTTCTTGTCAAAAGCAAGATCAGTCATCTGGAATTAATAGAACCAGGGAGAGTTCCATCAGTGAAAACATTCATTCTCCGGTGGCCACATGGCAAGATCTTCATATTATACAGCATCAGACTCCAAGGACTTTCTCTGGCAAACTTCTGTCAGTTTGGCAAACTGCTTCTCATTTGACAGAATTATTTATTTGCTCTTGGACCAGCTCTTTTATTTGTTTCCTTCACAGAGCTGAGCTTGCATATCCCCTGTAATGGCCTCTTGAAGGTGTGTGCGTTTGGTTTTTTTTTTTTGTTTGTTTGTTTTTGGTGAATATTTGTACCTTCTTTTTGTTACCATTAGTGCTGATGTTCCTGTCAGTATCTGAAACTTCCCTATCCTTTTAAATACAAGTTTTTATATATTTTCTTTTTTTAAAGAAAAGCCTATACCTTCCTGCAACTGTAATTTGGCATTTACCATTTTCATTACATAAATGTTGTCTGGCATAATTGTAGAGATTAGCCTTGCTTTTCAAATTGGGAGGTCATGTTGCTTACAGTTTCTGAGCCGAAGTGACATCCTCTGCTAGAGTTTTAGGTGGCAGAGGCGTGTCTTCTCCTTTCTCACAAGCTTCTGCTCCCAGTGGTATCAGTGTTGTATCTTCTGTTTATCCCGTTACCACTTCTGGCAGCAGCAGAAATCTTGTGTTGTTATAATGTCTTGGTATATCATGGTTACAAACCTCAGCGCTGTGTGCAGGGCAGTGGGGTTTCTCACTGGCATGTGATGTGCAGTTCTCTGCTAACCTGCTGTGCTGAAGTCCTCGCTCACTTAGTAGTGTACAAGGGTGTTTGTTGCCTTGCCTGCCAGAATGATGTTCAGTGGTCATCTGGAAAAAAAAATCAGTTGACTTGCTAATGTGAAGATAATGAAAAGATTCTTGGAATTGTAATGCATTTTCCTTTGTCCTGTCTGCGAGAGGCAGAGGCAACAGGACAGACACCCGTTCATGTTTATGCGGGTAGCTTGTTCCCTTCAAAATGTGACTTGCTTTCTCAGAACCTTAGACGATGCAGTCCACCCGACTTAGTCTCTCATGTCTGACACTGTTTCTGGTCTTAAAGTGTTTTCTTAAGTGTTTTCTTAAATTACTCTTCCATTAATTGATTACTCTGGTGGAATTGGTTCCTTTAAAATGTCTGTCTTAGAATTCCTCCTAAGACAAGATTTAAGTATCTTAGGACTTACGGATGTAAAAACATGTTATGCTGTGGTGTATGTACTCTTTTAGCCCTTTGTAACGTCTGTAGTTTCCTCAGAACTAAATGATCTACATACAGAAAAACAAAATCTGCACATTCCCCCTAAGCCACCCAGTAGGCATCAGGACAGTGAAAATTTCCCTAATTAATGTTTTGCCATGAGGAAACAATCTACTGCTCTTTATTGTGGGCTTAGCCAGTTGGTGAGGTATACGGGTATTTGTCTGCACTTCATCTGAGACTCTTACAGAGCTAAAATTGCTGTCACGAAATACTTCATTCATGCATTCCCAGGTTTCAGAAGCTCAGTTCCCCTTCTGTGGAAGAAGGTTGGTTAGAGCTGCTGTGTCGTGGACACCTTGTTGGTCAGGTATCCAGCCCCTGTGTCTGAGAGCGTGGTGCCCAAACGCTCCTTGAGCTCCAGCAGCTCGAGGCCGTGCCCACTGCCCTGGGGAGCCTGTGCCATGCCCACCACCCCCTGGGGCAGAGCCTTTTCCTAACACCCCCCAGCCTGACCCTCCCCTGACGCAGCTCCGTGCCGTGCCCTCGGGCCCTGTCGCTGTCACCAGAGAGCAGAGCTCAGCGCCTGCCCCTCCGCTGCCCTGGGAGGGAGCTGTAGGCCGCCATGAGGCCTCCCCTCAGCCTCCTCTGCTCTGGGCTGAGCAAACCAAGGATCCCCAGCAGCTCCTCACACCTCTTGCCCTCCAGACCCTTCCCCATCTTAGTATGATATGTGCAACTAATGCTTCTGGGCCAACAAGACCTTTTGTTTTTTGTGCTTTGTTTACCATGTAATGGAAGCCTCTATTAAAAATGAAGTTTTTTGCAACAGATACTACAGGAACCTTATGTTGTCAATGAGTTTTATACTGCGTCATTCATTATACCTCCTAAAGAACAAAGCTTTTGGCATTTCTTGTGGTAGAGGCTGTTCCACGGAATATCTCTGTCAAGTAGGTTTGGCTAATAAAAGGTGTGTTATGCCTTACGCAACATTGCTTAGTCACAGCCTGATGCACCAGTGTCAATAAATCCTTTTGTGCTTCATATGTTGCTAGATTCTCTTACTTTTGGCTAGCAATTAATATGTTAGCCAGTGGGTTTTTTTTTTTTTTTTTACCAATTTCTTAATGCCTGTGTATATACTTTAAGGCAAAGAAAAAAGTGAACTAATGCAGAGCATCCTATAGCTCAGTTCAAATAGACTTGAGTAAATTCTGAAAACAACTTAAGGTGTATATTCTGACTTCTTTAACAAGTAGAAATGACAGCAAAATGATTATCAGTGCGCTGGAATAAGTGAGAGAAATAAGGATTAAAATACTGTGTTTGTGCAAAGTAGCTTCATAAAATAACTGAATCCTATTTTTCCTCTCTTAGATGATGAAGCATGCCTGGGACAACTATAGGCAGTATGGATGGGGACATAATGAGCTCAAACCAATTGCCAGGAAAGGACATTCCACCAACATATTTGGTAGGCTATATTTTCTATTTTTTTTAGCCAATGCTGTCCTCTCTGAATGTCTACCCAAGCATCACAGTAAATTTTGTTTTAATATAAACCTTGAAATGTGGATCACAGAGTGTATCAATTATTTCAGTGGTGGTTCAATGAATAGCTTCACTAAACTATCTTTTTGGGAGTAACCTGTTCTTACTGTTGCAAAAGCAAGGCTATGTCTATGCATGCTGTTAATTTGTGTACGCATATATATGTCAGGTAGTGTAGTCATGGTGTTTGAGGATGCAATTAATATAAATTTTCCTTAAAAACAGACAAACAAAACCCTCACCTCCTCTTGTCTAAATTTCCATATTTAATTCTTTAAGAATGATTTTAAAAAAAAAAAGTGTGCATGCAGGATGCTGAGAAGTTGCTTGTAACAGGATGAATTTTGAAGTAGCTTTAAAAAAAAAAGTATGGTGTCTCTACTTGATGTGTGACTTTTGGATCCTGATTATGTAGACTTGAATGAAAGAAAACAAAGTTGAAAGTTACAGAAGTTTGGGGCTGGAGGAAAGTTTATGAAGAAATTGAAGGCATGAAGTGAGAATATTTGAGCCAGTGGAGTGTGAATATAAGTGTTGCAAATGGCATTTTGAATAGTATGAAACATGAGGAATGTAAAGAAGTTGAATAGCCTGTGTTGTATATGAGTGATTAGATAACCAGATGGGCTTCTCTAATGTGCATTAAGACAGAATAAGTAAAATTGTTGTTGGAAAACAGCAGCATTTAACTGATGCTCAAACCACAAAATTTTGTCTGCAGGACAAAACCAGGATGTTTTGTTTGCAGTTTTGTAAGACTGACAAAAGAAGTGGTTGTGACTGTTGAGGAGGTTCTTCAGGTTCATTTTCTGGTCTAACAAAACATAACCCTGATCTGATGTCAGTGGTCAGGGTTTGTATTGGACTCAAGTGGCAAGATTCTGGAAGATGGGTGGCTGCAGGGTTGGCCTCTGTGAGCAGGGCCCAGCAGCTGCCTCATGTCAGATCAGAGCCAGCTCCAGCTGCTCCAACAGGGACCTGCTGCCGGCCACAGCTGAGCCATGAGGAACACTGGGTGTGCCCTGGGAGGGCAGAGTTAAGGAAGGGGAAAACTGCTGCACAACAGCAGCTGGCAGAGAGCAGTGAGAGCTGGGAGAGAGGCAGCCCCGCAGGCACCCAGCTCAGTGCAGCAGGAGGGCAGGAGGTGCTCCAGGCACGGAGCAGCAGCTCCCTGCAACCCAAGGACGCCCACGGTAGAGCAGGCTGTCCACCTGCAGCCCATGGGCACCACACGGAGCAGATCTCCACGTGCAGCCACGGAGGAGCCCATGGGGCAGCGGGGGGATGTGGCCTGAGGGAGACTGCAGCCCATGGAGAGCCCCCGCAGGAGCAGGCCCTGGGCCGGAGCCGCAGCCCACGGGGAGGAGCCCGCGGTGGAGCAGGAGGCCTGTGGGCCCCGTGCTGGAGCAGTTCCTGAAGGGTGGGCCCTGTGGTACGGAGCCGTGCCGGAGCAGGGCTTAGAGCTGCAGGCTGTCGGAAGCCCACGTGGGATCAGCTTGGGAGCACCCATGGGAGGGAGCCCACGTGGAGCTGGGGCAGGGTGTGGCCAAGGAGGAGTGGCAGAGATGAAGTGTGACTGCAGCCCCCATTGCCTGTTCCCCTGCCCCACTTGGGGTGGTGGCGAGCTTGGAGAGGGTGGGTGAAGGGAAAGGTGGTTTCATTCTGGTTTCAGTTCTCACTGCTCTCATCTGTTAGCAATGGGCAGTAAACTGTAATGCTCTCCGTGTCTGTTCGCTTGTGATGGTAACTGGGGAGCGATCTCCCTATCCTTATCGAAGTTCTGTCATATTTTCTCCCCCTCTTTGTTTGAGGAGGGGGAGAGTGAGAGAGCAGTGCGGTGGAGTTCAGCTGTCCATCGGTGTGAAGGACCAACGGGGTCAAGTCGGGATTGGTCCAGAATGCCCAGCACCTGAGATGACTGAGCAATGAAGCTACATATGTGTTTTGATGTGCGTGCAAGGGAAGGTGTCCTGAGACTGTAGGTTCTTTTTTTTTTTTTTTTAATTCTCTTCAGGGCTTCATACTGTGTTTCATCTGTTCTGTGGTATCTGAGAAAGTTGCACATTTACTATAACCACTTTTTACATCAAGAGTGAATGGGGTTGTACTGTGTATATACCTTAAGTCTGTTAGCATTGATTAGAAGAGTTTACTTGAAATCAAGATTTGTATTGGCTTTGTCTATAAGGTAATTGGCTAATGGCATTGTGTGAGGTTGGCTTTCATTGTAATAAGTATTTATTTTATTTATCCTACTCTAAGCCTTGAGTTTGTTTCTTGGAGATTGTAGAAATACAGGTTAGGGTTGTGTAAGTGTCTGGTTTTCTGTGTTTGGCGGCTGCACTCAGGGTAAATTATTTTGACTTCAATTGAAATTTTGTTTAGCTTTTTGTTTTCATCTATAGGGGAAAAAATAAACTTCCAGAGGAAATTCATTCTGAACAGAGTCAAATGACTTGTTTCAAAAGTACTGGAATATTTAAAGAGTTTTTTTTTGCTCCTGTTCCCCTTACATTTTAACTGGAAACTGTTTGCACACTTTACTAAATTAACAAGTAATATTATTTATATCTAAGGTGTTTTTCATCAAATTTGTATGCACAGTGAACATCAACCTTAAGCACATCCTGGAACATGGAGAAGGGGGAACTTTAACTAGGCACTCTGCTTCTTTCCCTTGTCCTCAGCAATGAAATGAGAGCCTCTAAAAAGAGAGGAGTTCTTTTGGAATACCTCAAACAATAAAAAAAAAATCCACAAACATATAGTGCATGGGAACCTTTTTAAATTCATAGGAGAATAATTTTGGTTTCTGTACTAGCCCTGCCAGCAGCAAGGACTGTTCAGATTTACTGCAAACAAATGACTTAGAGTCTGGCATTGATTGCTTTTGGTCACACACTGGAACCTGCTTTGTTACACTTTAGTATGGTGTGAAAGCTGGTATTTGTTTTACTTCTCAATATTCCTCTGTAAGGAAAATGATTGGGTCAGATGGAGGTGTCTGAGGGGGAAGGTGAACAATTTAGCATGCTCAGGAGAGGAAAAGCGGCTGGAATGGATGGCGTGAAATAGAGTCTGAAAATGCAGTCAGCACTGAGCACAGTGCAAGGAGATAATGGGAGACTGCAGGGAAGAGCAGAGAGCAGCAGGCTTCCGCTGTGACACACAAAGGCATTTCTTAGGTTCCCAGAGTACTGTGGGGTATTCTTAGGTAATTTCTCTCTGCCACTTTGCACATTGACAGTACTTGCATTTCTACCAGGAAAAATCTCTGGGGGGCACCCTGCAGTTTAATTCACTTTTTACCTAGCTGTGTGCCACCTTCCCTGGTACATTCTTTTTTCCAGCTGGTGAAGTTATGATAGCAGTTCTCAGAGTTCATCTGTGTGACCGTGTACTCTTATCTCTTGAGTTCACGTGCAATTCTGTTCCTTCATTTGTCAAGAATAATTTCATGGCAGCCTCTGTTTGTAACCCAGACTCATTATGTAATGAGTTTTTTTCTTTATAGGGGATGTAAACATTTTTAATGTGTCTGATGCAATATTTTTAAGTGATTTTGAATTGTAGTTTTACTCTAGTTTTTTTATTCGTCCTTTGTTTACTTCTCATGTCTCTCCTAATGAGGCTGGAGGACCTTCTACTTCGTTTGCCTAGTTCAGAATGCTTATTCTTTGACATTTTAGCATTGTTGTCTGAAAGAAATTGTAGGATTCTCCCACGTTCAGGTCGCTGGTCCTTTTGTTCCAGCTAACTGTCCCAGCCGTTTCCCTAAGCGCCATTCCTTTTAAAATCCAGATGCTATCTTGTGCTATTTGAGTTTTGGCCAAATCATGCTATGATTGCTATTGCATAAAGATATTCTGATTAAAAACTTTAATGTCCTCAGGATATATCAAGTCTAAAATAGCATCAGCCGTTGTTGGCTTGGTGGGTTGTTGATGGGAAGAGGAGAAAGAATTGGTGGTTCTTGCACTGAGGTTATCTGGGCTGTATTGTTACTGTGAGTGCCTTACCAACCTCTCTTTCCCATAACAACACTGTTCCCAGTGGTATTTGCCTTAATAGAGGCAATATAGAACTCTCTTTGAAATCTGATGCTATTTTTAATAAAAAGCTGCTCAGCAAAACCCCCTTCTATTATTCATCTCAAAGATGATTCGACCCAAACTATTTTCTTCTGTTCCTGCAGCCCGTTCTGCTTCCAGCTCAGTTCCAGGCACGTCTGTAGGGATCTAGCAAGGCAGTGGTACCCCTGGTTGACACTGCATCCTTCTGCATGAATCTTTGGGAAACCAGGTTTGCTGATAACTCTCCAGTGAGGTAAATGTGATTGAATTTAGAAGGCAAAAACCCCTCAGCTGTCCCTATTAGACTCCTTTTTCTGTCTGAGATGTTTGTCCTGGCATGGATACAGATACACGCTACATCGGTGTGCAATCTAGCAGGCTTCAGGCTTGGGTGAGAGAAGGTGAGAGGAGGTGCCTTACACTGCTCTCTTAAACCTCAATTCTAAGTCATGAAAATAAAGTGACAATAAGGCAAGGTGATGAACATGAAAGCAGGGTACTCGGTGCCTGTCTGAAGCATGCCGGCAGGAACATTTGGGGGCTGCCCCAGTTACCAGTGTGACTCTTACAACAAAGCCTCCTGGGGATGCGTTAGTTGACCTGCAGCTAGAATCTCTTGCCAGTGTTCTGGAAATACCTGACCCTGGTGGCTGTAACCTGTCAAGCAGAGCCTGCTAAAAGTGTTGCCTGTCAATCTGTGCAGGCAGTCAGCTAAAATCTTGAGTAGTGCCTTCCCGGCAGCGGGGTCACAGCATCAGCAGTATGGTGCTGCTTCTGGGAAGTGTGGCTGGGAGCAGGTGGGCTTCTGAAGATATCTGCATGTAGGTAACAAGATACCAGCCCTTACAGGCTCTGAGGTGGTGGAACACGGGTAATCTGCTTACGTGTGAAAGCTGCCTGCTTTTGAAAATCTAAGGTTTGATGTTTATTTCTGCCCTTTAAGATGAAACAAGGCATACAAGTACATCAGAGAGCAAAGAACATCTTTCTAGTTAATTCTGATTTGTGGGTCTGCTGATGGTTTTTGCAGCTGACCTTAAAGCTTAAGCTGCTGGAATAATTGGACGGCCTCAGGGTGTTATTGTAGAGGTGGTGGGGGTGTGTGGGATCTGGGTCACGTTCTCATTAGAACACAAAGGGTGAGAAGAAAAGAGCGGTGGAAAGTGCTGCATGTAAGGTGGTGAGCGAGTACTGCAAGTGTTGAGCTTGCTTTGGAAGGTTTTCAGGGTTCAGCTAAACCCACAGTAGGTGCTGGTGTTTGCAGATTGGCTTGCTCTTGTGCGGGGATCAGAATAACCGCCTGAAATATGCTCTGTGAAAGTGATTTGTTTGCTGACTGTACGTGAACGTTTTATGGGAACACTGTTAGAATTACTCAGTCCAGGTGTGGTTCAGACATTTAAACCATGTGCTGATGGCATCCTTCAGCTGGATAACTGATGAACTAGTTACTGTAGCACAAGCTTTGAAGACCCTTTGTTATGACTTTAAATTGAGCAGTTTATACCAGCGGGTTTGTATCAGTCTTCAGTCTTTATTTAAAAAAAAAAAAAAATGAGAACCTAAAATACTGAATGAGAAACGGAATTGAACTGATTTTAAAAAACAAACAAACAAAAAAAAAAAACCAAAACAAAACCGTAATCCTTGGCAACTCAGAACATTGGCCTCAGCATCATTAGTAATCATTGATAGTCATCTGACCTGGTGCCCTTTGAAACAAGAGTTAGGAAATACAATTTGTGGCTTTGTGGTAATCTTAACTATAACGTGAAGATGTGTGGTTTGTGAGGTAAGTATAAAGCATGTGATAAAGTAATGGTACGAGGTCTTGCAAAGTTACAGACAGCTTCATACTACTAGCAGTGCACTTCTGAACTTCGCATTTGGGCAGTTTCTGTCTAGCGAGGAGCTGCATTATGAGAAGGTGATCTGATTACATATACACACTTAAACATACCTCCAGATGCCTTTCCAAGGGTGTGAAAAGATCTTTCCAGAGGGATAACGATATGGAATTTTTAAGTAGTAGATGTTTGTCTACAGGCATGCCCATTCTCACACACACAGGCTTGACAAAACCATCCCTTCTTACTTTGTCGTGCTAGAACTGCCACATGCATCTGTAGGGCTTTCATGCTTCTTTTATCTCACGTGCTATGCAAATGGTCAGCTTAATCTGCAACGTCTGCCAGCTGCATTTTGGGATGCTTTCTAGCGGGAGGAGAAAATTTTGTGAAGCTGCGTTGTGGTTGCATTTGCACTGTTGCGTTTGTACTCCCTACCCTAGTAAAGCCTCAGTGCTGCAAGCACCCTGAGGATTTGGATGGGATAGTTACTGAGCTGAACCTTTAGTTTTGTCGTACCTTGCTAACTGACTGTTGTTTCTGACAACTCATGGCACACATCCCGTTGCCCAGCTGGCTGCGGAGCCCATCTCAGCCTCTTGCTTCCAGCGACAAACCCAAGAGGCCCGGCAGAACGCCGCTTGGCCCGCTGCCGCAGCATGGGAAGCTCTCGTCGTGGATCTCTTTGTTGCTGAGCCATGGAGAACTGTCAGGGCATTTCTCCACGGTGCCGGAGAGCAGGAGCAGCAATGCTCCCAAGCCTCGTAGAGAAAATGCATTCGTTGGGCTGCGAGGACGTGGAGCTGCAGTGACAATAAGCTGAGTCAGGCAAAGGAATTTATTTTCCCAGCACTTCTGGCAAGTACAGCATAGCTGAGGAGAATAATGCTATTTCTGTTCCCAGTCTGGGATCCACAAAATAAGTGGAATGCTTCTTGGTAGTGCTGCAAGAAAGTGCTTTTACAGATCTTGTTTTTTATTGCCCTGGAAAAATACTCACTGTTTTATTAGATGTTTTTGTCTCTCTTTACAATGGTTTTTGGGCTGCTTGAACTGCTCTGACACCGCTGTCTGCTGTTGTCTGATGGTTTGTCAGTAACTTTTCAAGTTCTCATAGGGCCTTTTTGTGGGCCTTCTGTTTTTCTGTATTTTTAGCTGCCACATAACCAGCAAAGACAAAAAATGATGGAGAGAAAACACTTACTGGGAGCAGATGATAAACCCAAAAGCATGTCACCCTAAGGGATGACCTTTGGAAAATACAGTTAGAACCTTCTGGTGTCTTCTCATGGTAAAAATCCTGATGAGGAGACAGACAGTTCCTGCTCAGCATCCTTTCTCTGTGTATGCTTCAGCCTCTGACTCCATGTGGAGGATAAATGGAAATAATAAAGGAATGATGTATATGTGTAAACAGATGGGTGCTTGGCTTCTGATTTTGATGAAAAATATTTGGTGAACAATAGTTTTATCTCAACTGTACATGCACAAATAGCCTACCCATCATTCACTTTTTTTTTTTTGGCAGCAAACAAGGGAGAAAAACTCTGTTCGCACTCTCTAGTAGAGAGAGCTGATTGCATGATGCAGATTTCAGCCTGATCTCTGTATTTCAGAAAAACATGGAAAGATCCAAAATACCTTCAATGTTAAAGCAAATGAAACTGGCCTTTGGTCAGCCATAAGCAGCTGTGACCTCTGCAAAATCAGTAGTGAATGGCTGCATTGAGACAATGTTGAATATAACATGTACTGGGAAGGCGTTTTCTTTTTTTTTTTTTTTTTTTTTTNCATAGTAACATAAATTTTGGAAGGACAAAATATTTTACCAAAGAACATAATTCTTATGAGTTACCTAATCTGGAATCACCAAAAATTGGAGACAATGGGAAGAAAAGTAAGAAGAGGAAAAGCATGTAGTGGCGGGGTGTTTCCCAGGTTTCCCAGGGTACTGTCTGGGCTTACAGAAGCGTGTGTGGCATTACTCCTTCTGGAGCCAGAGGCAGCGAGTCTTATTGCATAACCTTTAGTTTATTTTTTCCATGACTTTGTCCGTTCTGTTTTAAGCTGGCATAGACTCAAAGAGCACCCGCAGCACCTGGCTGTGAGTGGTTCCAAGGTTTGGCTCCACATTTTGAACTTTCCTGTTTTTGAGCTGCCTGCTTGCTGTATCAGGTGACAGGCTGTAATGTCAGAGCAGAGCCTGAAGAAAATACCCATCCTTCATCTTCTCCTGGCTTTTCATGAGTTCGCAGGACTGTGTATGTCCTCACGTGTGCCTCTCTCGTATGGAGAGTATTGGTCTAAGCCATTTCCTACACGTGTGGTTTTCCACCCTATACATTGCTATCTCTTTTCGCTGTATGTTTTCAAGTTTCTCTGTTGTTTTGAGGGGACGATTAGAACGTTTTGTTCTGGTTTGTTCACTGTTCATTTTAATTGTTTTGCGTATTTTAGGCAGCCTAGAAGCTCACTGTAGGGTGGTTTCTCTGCGGCAGTGTTCCTTTCAGTGTTCTCATCCTGTGTGAGCAGCATCTCCACGGGTTTATTACTGTGTGGAATAGCATGTATCCCACACTCATCTCTGCTCCCACTGGTGACTTCCCCTTGCAACGGTAATCGTAGATTTGTACTTATTTCCTATCTTTTAAATCATTATCCATCAGTAAGAGAGCCTGCTGCCATAAAAAATAACTGTAGTTGGCTAAGAACAGTTTTTGAACATTACTGCTGTTCTGTTAAATTGTCACAAGTGTGCCTGTGCCTATCAGGGTGTTTCACTGTGAGCAACTGTTGTCTTCTGTTCTTCTAATAATACGGTATTCCTGTGGAGTGCTTCTCACTCAGTCTGTATTAATTCGTACCTCCTGTTTAGATTTGTTCTTCTTAGTGGCTTCTTTTTTTATTTTTTACATGTTTCTGGACTCTTGATGTTAAATCCTATGACGTTATTCAGAAGATAGAGAATTCTGTCTTCAAAAAAATTGAAATGCAGATGCAAAGTGGGATTAGACAAGCACATCTTATTTCTGTAACCCGCTTTATAGAATAGCGAGATGCACATTTACATCAAATGGCAGGGAAGAAATTAAGTCATATTGGAGTTCAGGGCTCAGGATCATATGGAGAATTTTTATTCTCTCCAATACCATCCTTTCCTGTTTTTTTTCCTATGAACCAAATGATTTGCTCTGAGGAAAAAAGAAAATTGTTTCCTGTTGGAAATCTTTGGGCTTCTGTTTGTTTTGATGTGGTAATTATTTAGATTGCTGGGCTGCTAGTCACGAATTTAAGCTTGTTTCCTATCATTTGGAGTTATGAACAGAGCGTGCACTAAGGAAGTGAATGAAGGCTGTGCAGTCTGTTTTGGATGCTGTTGCAATGTTAAGTAAGCGGGCACGACAAGGGAGGATTAGCACGCTGAGCCTTCACACTAAATACAGAAAGGCCAGCAGCACGAGTGTGCGTAGAGGACTGGAGGCACGCGTGAGTGTGCTCTGCTGCACTGGAGCCAGCGGTGAGGCAGCTGTAATTCAGATGCTGCTCAGCCAGGTGAGTGCAGCATTGTGCTTGTGCCTAATATTGTCTTAATTCCAGGTCTGCACCAGTCTGATAAAGCCATATGGCTACCAAACTGAGATTGGTTCCTCTTCGCTGCCTGAGAGAAAATGTATAGTGGTATCTAGATCAAAGTGTGTAGAAGGGCCCAAGCCTTTGGTTGTGGAGAGATGGAAGGGCTTATGTGACATCGTGGCTTAGAGGTGCGTTTTTGTGATGCTTTTCCTACTGCCCAGATGGTAAAGAAAGCAGTTTTGTTCACAGTTATCTGTAGGAACTTGTATCTTTACCATCCTGGAAGATCAGTACTTAGCTCGCTTCATTACGTTAGGGTTTCGGCAGCTCAGGTCCCACAGCCACACCTGAGTCCAGCTGACCCTGGGCTCTCTCACTTGCTGTCAGATACCGCGGTCTGACCTTGCTGTGAGGTTTAGCTGGCAGCCGTCTGTCTCTGGGCTCTGCACACTTCTGAGCCGTTGCTCGCGGATGCTCCTGACTTTAGCCCTCCACTGCCCGATTTCTCGAAATGAAGTTGCTCCAGATCTGTATTTTTGTTTGATTTTGGTTGTTCCATGTGTGTAGTTCATGGTCATCACCTCTCACTTCTTGCCCCTTATCTGTCCCCTCTGATTCCCTTCCATCCTGTGGCGTTCCTCCTTTGTACTCAATTTAATACAGTCTCCTCTCCTCATTACTTTTTCACTCCATAACTCATTCTGATCTTTCTCCTCTCACGTTGCAGCCTGTTGGTTATCACTAGTTTTCATTCTTCCACTAACTTGGCTGGGGGTTCCAGCAATCATCTTAGTTACCACCTACAGATGGCCCATTCTTTCCTCCTCCTGTCTACATTAGTTCAGTTCTGCCTTTATGCTTAAAAACAAAATAACAACCAAAAAATGGAAATGATGGTGGAGAAACTTAGACAATCGAAAGAGTGTGGCACTACCATGGAGACTCTTGTTCAACTCTAGTTCTGAGCACGTTCAGGCTTTGTACGGGAGGGACTGCATTCAGCTCCTGTGTGGATTTTGAATTGAGCTGAAAGGCCGAGAGAGCAAATGGAGCAAGGCAAAGCAATTAAGGGGAGCTCAGAGGAGAGAAAGGTTTTCTGTGGTACAAATTCAAAGACAGTTTTAAAATTTGGTTCTTAAGGGCATAGTTATTTAAACAGGGGCTTGTTGATTAATGGTATCCACCTGCAGGTCCACTTCTCAATAGATTCGGAGAAGGCTTAGCATACACTTCAGTGCTTCACTCCCATTACTTCCTCATTTATAAAATAATTGATTATAAAGCTTTCCTTTATTTTACATTGTTTATAAGCTAAAATACTTTAAGTGCCTGGTACAAAAGATTAGGAACTCCTTTTCATGTTGTCTATTATCAGCAAATTAACAGAACTAAGCAATCAACATGCTTAGTGTTTTGTTCTGCTTTTTTTAATTAGTCTAAAATTTTAAAGGCAATTGGTTTCTCCATGGATGCTTAAAGGCTTATTCATTGCATTTTATGGCTGAGCTGGAATCATATGTTGCAGTTTTGTATGAAACGTATTGTTTCATTGACTAATTTTGAGGCACTTGTTTTCACAGTGGAACTAACTCTGTTCAGAAGTTGAATTCATTTTCTTAAACATTATCTTGCTCATTGTGAGTCATTAAGATATTTTACAAGGGCTGCGCTTCAGTAGTGGCAGCTTTATTGCCAGAGCCTCATTAGAGATAAAGAGGGCTGGTTTGATAATTGTTTGCTTTTAATTTTCATGTTGTATGTTTTTCTTCCAGGTCTGTAATTGTCTGTCACATTAAGATGTGCCATTGGTGCAGTTTGAAAACTTGGATTCTTTGAATCTTTTTTAGTAGAAACTGCTAGAAATTGCTTGTGCTCAAACATGTAGTCTTGCCCAGTCTGTGCGTTTCTGCCGTGCTGGAGCTGGCCAGGCAAGAATATCAATAATCGTGTACTTTTTATTTTGTAAGACCGTACTAATGTATCAAGCTGAGTTTGTCAGAGAAGCATTTTCACTCTAGTGCTAGGGATTAAAACACCTCCCTGTCTGAAAAATAAGTGCTGATCTTCTAGGTGCAAAGTGTGCCAGAGCGTATGTCCTTGAGGAGGCTTTGGGTTTCCCTGTTTGTTTCTGGAGTTACCAGGACGGGACAGGGAGGAGAAAGAGAAAAGCCTCAGTGCTGTGCCAGCACTGCTCAGCAGTAGCCACAGCTCTGGTGTGTTAGCACCTCTGGTTTAGTCACAAACCCAGAACCCGTAGGCACTGTACAGGCTGCTGTGGGAAAAACCTACTCCACGCAGCCAGACCCAGTGCACGGGCTCAGCCCCCAGCTCAGGCTGGTTAAAGGCCCTGTGGAAGTGCTCTCTAGAAGGAGCAGGATGTGTGTGTGATGTGTGCCTGCTGAAGAAAAGAATAGGTGTGGGTGGCAGCTCCAAGAATCGAAGTTCCTGGGAAGTAAAAACTTGATGATTACGTAAACAAGGAGCAAGATAAATTCTTTGCTAGCAAATTTCAGTAATGCACCCGGAGTTGAGAAGTGGCAGTGCCTCGAATTTTTGAGGTCTTCTGTTTGTGCATTTTCTCTAGTACTGCAGTGCTCATGGTCTCTTCTGCTTTCACATAATAAATGCAGTAAGCAGCCCTGTGTCTGTTGTATCAGACTTTGTAAATCTCTGTACTTAACCTTGTGATAAAAAGGAAGTGGGCTACTTATTGTCTCATATTCCTTTTGTCATGGACACATAGCAGCAATCTGTTTTCTCATCCTTTGATAGTCTCTTGTGAGACTTTAAAAAGGTTTAAACAAAGCAGTTCTGCGTCTGCACTTGAGCATGTTGAAAGAATTTGAGATAGGAAGACCAATTTTCTTTTAATGGCCCTGCTGTTTACACCTTGTACAGTTTGCTAGGTATTTCAGACTGTGGATTCATGTGCTATCAAACTAAGGAATTACTTGGCTAATCGCAGGAAACTGAAGTCTACCTAAATATAAACCTGGCTTACCATTTTGCAGTCCATTTGAATAATACCTCTGCTTAATGAGTGTGCATGATTTTGTGGATAGTTGAGCTATCTTGCTGCTAAATTCCTTTCATTAGCTCATGATGGATGTTCTGTTTTATTTAGGAGAAGCTGCATTGCATTCATTTGGCAAACTTCATTAAATTTGGAGCTCAATCAGCTAGAACTGTAATTATGTGGAGAGGAAACTTCCCAGTCTGACACTTGTAAAGCTGCACCCTTTTGGAATCGGTTATTATCTCATGCCGCCTGACCAACGGAGCCTTTGTGCTGAACAGAGGCGGGCCCTGGGGGAGCGCCTTCAGCTAGAAGTGTTGTTATCTGTTATGATTTAATTGTTTTATAGCCTTTTTCACCACAGTGAGACATCTGCTCTCTATGTATCTGCAGCAATAACACAACACATTGGTAGAGATGGTAGTGAGAGTTGTATAGCCCTCTAAATTGTTATCTCCTTGTTCAGAGTTACTGTATTACTTTTCAAATGGCACGTGCAATTTAAGGCCAAGAAGGGTATCTCTTATCCTTTTAATGCAAAATTTATTAGGACACATGCTCTGTTATGAATAGAAAATGACTTCTTTTTGAGAGTTAGCGCTGAATGGTCTGAATCGGCGACAGGAAGGGGAGCTTACAGCTGCCTTCCCATTGCAGTCTGCTCCCCACGGCACTCTGTGCGGCTCTGATGCCGGCCGGTGACCCCTGAGCTCTTGCTGTCTCATCCTCCTTCAGCATTCAGCTGCTGCCTTGCTGGTGCTGCTGTGCGTTTGAAGGTGGAGGAGGTTAGCTATGCCAAGAAGTGTGCTTTGTTCTGCTGGTCTCAGTTTATTTTGGTGCCTGCAAACAATGCTGGTGGATCTTGCATGAAGCAGGTTGTCAGTGTATCCCCGTTCAAACACCTCGTGTATTTGAAAACATTTTCATTATGGTTTAAATAAAACAACAGAAATTACTTGGAGTGGCACAGCAGCGTAACGCATTCTGACTTTACATCGGAAGTACCTTGTCAGCTGGAGCTGGAATTAGTCCTTGAGCTCTGATCTGGTTGGCATATCTTTGAAGTGAAAAATTAGAGATCTGTCGTGTTATGCTTATGGCAGGGTACGGAGTTAAATGCGGCGCTCCATCACGAGCCGCAGATTTCAGCACCGTGCTGAAGGCGTTAGCGTTGCAGTCCTTCTGCACTGCACTGAATTCATTTCCTGGGAGTTACAGATATGCCTGGTGGCCCCGTTGCTGAAGGATACCTCTTCTAATTAATCTGAAGAAAAGTAGCATATCCCCATCTGTACTTGAATATTCTTGCTGAACCGCTGACTTTAGGCTTTCCATTTGTTTCAAATTCATTAAAACAGGTGCACACCTATTTTTGAAGAAATTAGTTGGTGATTACTTTGTAAGCAAGACTGTTGTGTTTTATTTTTTATTATTCAGGGAATGAAATCCCTGCAAATGGAATTCAACTTGCATGCAAGTATTTAGGTGTTTAAAAGAATTACTATGGAGCTGACCACTCAATTAAGTTATTGTTGTGCTTTAGGTAAAATAAAAAAAATCCCTAAATACCTAAAATGCAGAAACGAATGTGTAGAAACAACCAAGCAGCAGCACTGCCCAGTAGAAATTCAATTATGGATGAAAAGCACATTAACAAAATAAAATTGGGTTAACTTACTAAGAGGCTGCTGTCATAAAACTGCTAATCATATCGTTACTGCACTGTGGAGTGCTGGTATGAACAGTGAAATTTGGCTACTTCCTTAGGGCCTGGCAAGTTTTAAGTGCTCCATGAAATCTTTTTTTTATCTTTTAGCCTTTTCATCCCAGAATCCAAACTATCTCAGGACCGAAGCTTTGGAAGAGATGTGTTCCTCTTATGCAGCCACTAATTCCTTGCTCAGTTTGGCTACTCCTTGTGCTGTCATCTCTGCAGTAACTTTGCTTTGCTACTGCGTGGGTTATTTTTTTGTGCTTGCGATGTTTGTGAAAAGTAATGGAATAATCACTTTTAATAGAAGTCCTTCTTTTTGCGTGTAGGAAGCTCACAAATGGGTGCTACCATAGTAGATGCGCTGGATACTCTTTATATCATGGGGCTGCATGATGAATTCAGAGAAGGACAAGAGTGGATTGACAAAAATCTTGATTTCAGCGTGGTGAGTAGAACTTGTCTCAGTATTTCTCTAGTTCTTTTTTCTCCCCTGACAGAATACCATGAAATAAAGGCTTTCAGCTGGAGTTTGTATCAGAAGTTCAGATGCAAACTTCAGTGAAGTTCTTTGTGTTTCTAACTTTATATTTTAAAAACAAAGAACACGTTTCACACTCCAATTGTAATTAAAGATGCATCTATATATTCTATTTTCAAGGTACAAATATAATTTGGAAAGGAAAAGGAAAGTGGTCAGTAAGAAACATTAGGGCCTCTACAAAAGCAATGAATGCAGAAAAATAAGGCTTTTCTGGCACATGGTAGCTGGAAGTAGCTTAGTTGTGGAAGAGGATTTCCCCCCAGCCAAGAAAATGAAACATTGGTGTTCAGTCAGAATTGAACAGATGCTTATTGTTATTTTTATATTAAATCCTACATTTTGGAAAGGATTTGGTGGTGGTTTTTGTTTGTTTTATTTTATACATTTGCTTTCTGGCAAACATGAAAGAAATTCCACTGTCTGGGTTTTTCAGTGCTAAGTAATTACTTAGTCTAAAGCTGAAGACCCTGAATATGTCGGTGATGGTGTAGACATAATGGTGTCATCATGAATGTGGAATAAATTGCTGCCGTAGCTTTTGCCTCTTGTGAGAAAAATCTCTTTATAAATCTGCAGAATTAATCTAGGATCTGGGTGGAATAAATTCATATGGCACACAGGGGTTAAATTACAGTTTCCTACGTATCAGAAAGCATTTCTGAAGGTTAACAGTTGGTCTTAAGTATTGAAGACTTGAATGATTTCCGTATGTGGGTCAAAGTTTAAAACAATTAAAAAAAAAAACAAACAATAATTCCTCTTGAATAACTTCTACTGGGAAACACAAGTCACTGCTTTCACTGTACCCTGAACGGTGACTTGTGTGATTCATGACTTTAATAGGTATTAATTGGAGTCACACACTACATTGTTGGTATTTTTCTTGTCATCTCTATCTGAATAATGCATCTTTTACTAAAAACCTGTATTTGAGAGTATTTCAAACTTCTAATCAGCACTGTTAGTGGAAATCTTTAGTCATATAAAGATATGTGATATCTGAGACAACATGTGAAAAATACAAATATTTCCTATACGCGCAGAATGCACGATACAGCCACAGGTGCCATAGAAATAACGTGGAACAGATGATGCGCTGGTATACATCATGTCAGCTGTGTGAGAAAACCTGTGTGGTGTGCATCCTAGGCATTTTCTGGGTAAAAAGGAAGCCTGTTTTACCTTGAAGTCTTTTGATAAAACCACATTTGTGCCTAACAGGTTGAATAGATAGATGTCTATGGGAGACACAGGGTGTACACAGGCAAGAGAGTGAATGGGGCTCGGAGGGAGGCATAAAGATGTTGAAGCTAGCTAATTCCTCTCAGTGTTTCAGGGTGGGTTAAATGAGTCAAAATGTGCTGGTGAATCCAGCTCAAATGTGTTGATGTGGGCGGGAGGCAGTGAAATGGTTTCTTCCGAGCTGCAGAACCACTGAGAAGAACTTATTGTCATAACATTAAATATGTAAAGGCTGTTCCTGTGTAGAGGCTTTGTTAAAATGAAGCTCTGAATTTGCACGTTGGCAATTCATGTTAAGAAAACACGTGACAGGAATTCTCTAATCATTCTCCTACTCCGTCCTGTAAATCCAGAAGATTCAAAGTTGAACATAAGAGAAAAGGTGATGAATTCTGGAAACGTACAGTCCTTGTTTTCCTTCCCAACTCCAGATAGGTTCAATTGCACTCTGTAGTGATAATATGATCAGAGAACAGGAAAAAAACTAATATGAATTTTAAAAATCAGTTGAAGCTGGAACTGGCGTTATCACTGTGTTGTAAAGACATGCACAGGAATTCCAGTACAGATTTAGATACTGAAACAGTACAAACCTTTGGTTTAGGATATAGAGTCATATGATTGTCTAGGCTGGAAGAGACCTGCCAGGTCATCACGTCCAACCATCAGCCTGACTTCAAGTCCCATCACTAAACCACATCCCTTAGTGCCACGTCCACACGTCTCTTAAATACCGCCAGGGACGGGGACTCTACCAGTTCCCAGGTCGGCCCCTTCTGATGTTGACCACCCTCTCCATGAGGAAATTCTTCCTCATAACCAATATAAACTTCACCCGGCACAATTTGAGACTGTCTCCTTGTGTCCTATTTGCCTTGGTGACTTTTTTTTTTTTGTCTATGATTAGAGAAGTGCTTAATTACTTTTTCTTCATGTTTCAGAACTCTGAAGTGTCTGTTTTTGAGGTCAATATTCGCTTCATTGGAGGTCTCCTAGCAGCGTACTACCTTTCAGGCCAAGAGGTAAGGTGACTGGAAAGAGTCTGTGAAATGTAATGTATTTCAGA
>VXAV01011901.1:41095-69733 GCA_013399715.1 Alectura lathami
ACTTTGGGGGGGACCACATAAATCCTCAAATATTTGTTTTTGTTTTTTTCTTATGCATCCTGCTTGCAAAAATATTTTTTGTTTTTAGTTATCAATCCAAGCTTTTTATAGTTTTGAACAATCTCCACCAAGGCGTTATTTAGAATTTTCTCTAGAACAGGATGTTCCTTTCGTTTGCTCCAGGTTAATTCCCCAGACTTACTGTGTAAGCGTTGTCTGTTCTCTAACTTCTTATCCCAAATTAATCTTTGTATCATTCTGTTATGTGTAATAATGAGGATAGAACTGGTTAATGGAAGTGTTGGGTATACACTGAGATCAGAACAGGATAAAACACTGCATTTCACAGAGAAGGGTACTCTTGTAAGTTTTATTACCAGGTTTGTGTTGGCTATGCTTTAAATTCTCTTCACTGGAGAGGGTGTGGTTCCTCTGGTTTCTGGAAATCAGCCATACTGTATAGCTTGTTTACCAGGAGGTGGCTCTGGAATTCATTCATGGTGTCTGTCTGGTTCTCTGATTTAAGAATTTTTTTCAAGATCACCTTCATGTTTTTTGATTCCTTTTTCTCAGGCTAGCATGAAGTTTTCTCATTGCTATGTATGTTGATATCAATACCTTCTTTTTTCAGCACGAACTCATTATTGGATTGGTCTTTATGGGGTATAAGATTGATTGCATGTTCTTCCGCTTCTCTCACTCTTGTATATCTGGATCTTTGAGGGCATTGGAGTAGCTGCTACTACTGTGAGGAAGGACAGGAGGGCTGATTTGCAAAATCATGGCCTGTCCAAAACTCTCCCAACTCCTGGCGCAAAAAAGCAACAAGCAGGCAAAGCAGTAAGAGTGAATGGCACCAAGCAGTGCTGAAACTAGGAAGCTTGTCAACAGACCACAGCTAAAAGCTGTAGTAGAAGTTACAAAATAGATCTGTGAAGAGTGTGCCTGAATAATGTCAAATCTATGAGAGTAGGCTACCAGGAGACCAGGGATTATGCTGTCCTCAAGGCCTAGGACAGTACAATGTCTGTCATCAGAAGCTGCCGTAGGGTACCATAATGGGATCTTCAGCAGGAAAGGGTTTTTCTCATAGTGGGCTGCATCAAATGGTCCAAGGGCTGTGGTTTTCATTATGCTGTCCCCATGTTTGGTTTGGGAAGACATAAGTACAAGGAAGATCTCACAGGCTAACGATGCCAGTAGAAACAGGCTGCAGTTCTTTATATTCGCTGTGTGAACCTTATTTAGCTCATAAAGGCAGATAGAAATTCCTAGAGCATCTTGCAGGATCCAGGCCCACTGTTCCTTATTTCTGAAGGCCATCCAGAAGACAGCAATGAAGATACTGAAACCTGCTAGGAGCAGCTTCTTTACTTCCAAGCCTTTGTGAAGACACTGGAAATCTTTTTGCTTTCCAAACGGGAGTTTGTTCAAGGAAGGAGACAGGCAGCTGTAGAGTCCGAGAGATGCATAGATGCAGAATAATCCTATCAGTAAATACATAAAGTGGTCATAGGAGCAGTAAAGCATGAGCTGGAGAAAGGACAACACTGCTATGCTTTCACAAATAAAGAAGAAATCAAAGGTAACCGTTGTGTGTTCAAAATCCTGTGATTTTTTTACAACTGCTTTTGATATGTTGCTGTTTTTCCTTCTCTGTGGTTCCTGCCAAATAGCCTCCGGCACTGACTACACCCACTGGAAAAATAAGCATGATAGTCATATTAAATGCCAAGCGTCTGTCAAACTTCTTGAAGAATAGATAGATGAAGTCCAGAGCTCTGAGCAAATCTGCAGGCACAGTAATCTCTTCACAGTGACCCAAATCACAGGCATGCCCCCTCCCTCTCTGAGGAAGGATACTGTGGCAGCATCTCCACCGAGGGTTAGAAGCGCTTGGGTCCCATTTGTTCTCTGGAGCCTGGAGCCTTCAAAGAAATTGCCGTTGTCTTCTTTCTCTGAGGCAGTTCTGATGCTCAGGACCCTGCCATCGCGGTTCTCCTCACCAGAGGAGGAGGGAAGACAGCATAAGGCTGAGAAGGTGAATTTCTGATGTGGCTGGAACCCATGAAGCTGGCTATCCCTGCGCTGCAGGAAGCACACCCAGTGAGAAGGGACTGGGAGGCAGTGATCCCCTCCCTGCTCTTTCGTAACTCTGAATCCCATTTGCTGATGAATCAGCATTTGCAGGAGAACCAGGAACAGTGGGAGGGGAAGCAGCAGTGCCACCATCTTCCAGGTGTTCTTCATGCTGCGGGGCCTCTCCTTGCGCATTCCTTGCTCCAAGAAAGTTTGTCTGTCTTTGTAGAGTGACTCAGCTCAGTTTCTTGTGACACAACAAGTCCTAGCTGGGCAGCCAGGAGCACCATCCACCGATGGTGGCAGAGTTATCCGCGTCTCCCCAGTCGATGGAGTCTCCTGCCTTCTACGTGTCAGGTCTGCACCGTTCTCATGGCCACAGCCTCAACCCTTGTCTGCGACACTGGGGGGCTCACCACGGCGACAGGCCCTCCTTGCCGCAAACATTCTAGGGCTTGCTGTCACTCAGGGTGCTCAGTAAACTTCGAACAGCAGTGCTGCTTCACCTTTGCCATGGCTGAGTGGGCTGGAAGATGCTGGCTCCAATGGTTCCACCTCAAGACCTTTGATATTAGACTTTCATTAATGCATCTTATTTCAACTTTAACAGTACCTTCATATATGTTCAGCTTTGGCTAAGGATTTTTGGTGTTTCCTTGTGCTTTCACGGCATGCTTGATATTCTGTGCTCACTGTTTGGGGTGTATGCTAGGATATTAGAGAGATCTGGCGTATTTTGAGAGATGGAAACAGAATCCTTTGTTGAGAGAAAGTACCTGGAACGATCATATCCAGGAGCTTGCTGTGGAGCATCTGTGTGTCTAGGGAGAAAGCAGGATGCAAGCTGCAGGTCACTGTCGTGAGGCTGAAGCAGTGGGGCAGAGTTAATGGAGACCAAGAGAGTCAGAGCAATATGGTGTTGCATGGATTTCTCTTTGTTTCATGCACATTTCTTTCAGTTACCTAGATTTTATCCAAATTAAGATGGATCCTATAAATTTGTGAGGTTTCACTGTCTTTCTGAGCTTTTCCTCTGAGAAACCTTTTTTTTTTTTTTTTTCCAGTCTGAGTAGCTCAGGCAAGTTGTTGACATTTAGCTGAAATTTAGATTGCTTTTAAACATGACATCACTTTTTGTGGCTAATATATATTTGGCATAATCTTAATTACGTCCCTGTACATACATGCAGGTTTCATTTACAAGGTTTTGTACTGTTTCATCAATGTTGATTCCAGTGGGTAAGCCTAGTTTTGTCTGATCCTCAAGTATTCATTGCTGGTTTGATATGCTTGCTCTGTGGGATTTTTAAATTGTAGCACAGCTGCCAAATTCCGCCACTTCTGTCTGCAAAAGAAAACCTGACCAGTAGGTGTGTGAGAGGCACGTGGTTCTCTGGACAAAATGATGGACAGACGTTGTATCTGCAGTCATGCTGTTGGAATGAGCTTGCAGCTAGGCTGCCACTCCAGGATGCATCTTCTAAGGTCGTTCTCTTGAGCATGGGTTGCACTTCTGAGTGCACACAGTGCCACCGGCGCTCCTCAGTTCCAGATGTGGTGTGGCCATAGTGTGCTTAGGAAGTGTTGCTCTGTCCTGCAAGTGCGTGAAATGCAAGCCCAGCCAGAGGGGAGATCACAGAGGCAGAGCTACTCATCTCTCACCTTCTGTGCAGCAAGCTTGGCAGGTGTGTACGTCTGGCACCTGTCTTTGCACTCACTCAAGGTGAACCTTCTGTTCTTGATCTTTTCTGTGCAGTGGTACTGTGTGTATGTGCCATAAGGGTTCACTCAGAACTGTGGGGCTGCTTCCAGTTGTCGCGTATGTTCTGGTTTATAGAGCAAGTGAAAATCGGGATTAACTAGTGACATGCTCTGCCTAGAGTCCACTCGTTAGCAGTCCATAAAGGGATTTGTGGGGTATGCTGGATTTGCCCCGCTTTACTGACAGAAAAACCAGACACCTGCTCTGTGACCAGTGTTTGTCTGCAGAGAGTCGTTAAGCTGCTTGTTGGCCGCTTGCTTTTTTTCATGAAGTGGAGCGTCACCAGTCATTAAAACTCTTGATGCGACCGGCAGCAGCAAGCACAGCATTCCTGCTGGCAGCGAGGCATGGGGTGGCAGAAGCCCGAGGATGGACAGTGGCAGTTGTTGTGCAGAGAAACCAGCAAAGACAGCAAAGCGGGTGTCATTCTGTTGGCTGTTGTGTGGTGGTGGCAGGAGGACACTCATGCCGTGATGACAGTGGTATTGTCTGCTGCTGATTAGTTACTGCAGTAAAAGGGATAGCTTACCGATTTATTTTTGAAGACAGTTGTTTCTTTGTAGCGTTTGCAGTATGAAGATGATTAATGATTTACTGTGCTTCCCTATGCCAGCCTTAGATACAAGCAGTTCCAGTGAATGTTTTGTATAAACGTCATTGGTATAAACATCGGCGGAACGACACATCTTTCTGGGCAACGCGGTGTAACTCGTGGGGATAAATTCAACCTGAAATCTGTCATTCAGAGCAGAGAGCAAGGGCTGTAATACCTGATACTCTATTAACATGTAACTGAAATAATCCTTTTCCAGGATTTTTTTTTTTTTCCAGGAAACTGACAGGCAGTGTTCTTCTGTTCAGAAGATTCCTTAGTAAAGCTGTTATATATGCCAGTGGATATCCCCGACACCTGACTAACTCATATGAAACACAGGTCTTCAGTAAGCAAGACAGTATTTTTGTGAGCTGGTTCCACAGTGGTCTTGACTGTATCTCTGAAGGGGCTTACCTACATTAAGCTTGTGAAAACGCTAAAAACTCACAGGAGACAGCAGCACTGTGCATCCTATCCAGTAAAGATTATCAGTTATTGCCGTGGGATGAGCTGCTTATTCACAAGTGGCCAGGACAGCTGATGATGGCTCTCTAACAACCTGAAAAGATGTTTTCCTGGGGTGTTAAAGCAGTGCCACGTCTGTGCCCACTGTACTGCAGACTGTCATCTTGGCACAATTGCTGTTTACTAGGCCTGCAGTAAACATTTTCTTCACTGTCAAATGATGCTCAGCCTAGTAATGTAATGCTGCATCTTAGTTCCGTATAGCACCACAGGAGGCAGAAAGGAGGAGGAAACTGGACTCATTGCCTTTTTGTTTCCCCTGCTGTAGACTGTACTGGAAGTAGGTTTGCTCATTGGTGTCACACGCTTTAAAGTGGTGGAATTAAAGGATGAGCTATTTTAACAACAGAAACTGTGAGAACTATGCAGGAATAACCCCTGTTCAAACTCTTTGGCCATGCCCTTATGAAGGGTTATAAAAGCTAAGAGAGAAGGGATCGTTTGTCACTACTTGTGTGCTGTGGCTTTCCTGACGACAATGTCTGCTAGTATTTGGCTGATGGGCCCTGGTGACAGCAAGCTCTGTATCTTAGCTGTTATTGTTTCAAGCGTTCATTTACTGGTGTTACTGTTGGCACTGTAAAACACTAATTTTTTTAATTAAGTTTCTTATGTTAGCTTCTGCACTGAGGGTTGTCATGCTTAATCTCATTCTGAGAGGAAGCCTGGGATTCTTTCTGGTCAGCTGAAAGCATGGGTGGGTTTTTACGCTGCCCTTTTCACTCTACAACAAAATTCAACTCCAGACGTGATTGTGTTTTAGAAGAAGGCCTCTTTGGCTGCTTTTGCATTTTGGAACTTGTTTACGTTCACTGCTAGCAAGTAGATTTCCCATCTTTAAAAAGGAGTTTGAATATTAAAATGTACTTAAGACAAGAGCAGATACTGGGGGAGAAAAATGATATAAATGCCATGAATAGTACAAAGACTGCTAAGCAAAACCACTAGAAACCTGCAAAAAGTCACTAACAAATCTTCTTGCTTGTAAGAATGTGTGATAATATATTTGAAGAGTTCATCTTTAGGTATCAAGAGGCTGGTAAGCCATCTGCAGCAGTACTGTTTTACAGTTTATTAATTGGAAAATCCGCAAACATCTTCAAAGGAATGAGCAAAAAGCAATCTGGTCTAATAACATTTTTTTTTTTTAAATTCCAAATGTGGAATTTCAGTTAAGTGACTAAACTAAAAGAATATGTTTAAGGAAGATCATTTGAGGATACCTGGATACCTGTGAATCAGCCTGATTTCACTCCTCCTCCCCAGCCCCAGGGACTGAGTCAATGGAAAATGAGATCATCAGTGTAACAGTGACTTGCTAATAAAATTGTTCTCCTAAGAATGTGTAGCTGACTGTTGCTTTACTAATGTTGAAATGGCAAGTAGATAGAAAACTGATGAAATTCCATCAGTTGGACATGTTGACCTGGACAAATGAAGTCAGTTTTAATGTTGCCAATGGTGTAGGTGCAGGCTGTTAGTTGTAAGGAAAAAAGAAAAAACAATCAGCCAAACAAAAAACCCCACACCAATAACCCACGTTGGCCAGACCAGCAGAACAGGAGAGTGCCTGTGGCTTTGAACTGAGAAGACAAGCAGCTCAACTTGAACTTTTGGTATGAAATCCTGTGGTGAAAGACCTATAAGCATTTCAGTTTCTGAGTTTTGAAGATGAAGGTGAATTTATTTTTAAGACATAAATAAAAAGGCATTATTGGTATACTGTAAGCTTCTTGGTAATCGTGTATTGAAAAGGGTGTGCAAAAGCAGCAGAAGGAGCAGAAAAATCATGGCAAGACAGAGGAACCTCCTGGACACATGAGCAGTCAGTATATGGCATAGGATTCAACCCAGCGCTGTCTCTGGGAGAAACATTCACTGTCAGCAAGAAGTATTTATTTAACTTGATAATCATGCTTTATTTTATACAGAAGGTGAGTTGTTGCTCTGAGCCTTTCTGATTTCTGATTGCAAGGCATAAACCAAGAAAATCCTTGCCTTTTTCTTCTGGCCCTAAGATTATAAATCGCTCTGCAGGAGTTGAGGGTATTACTCTTACCATTTCTCAAAATTTTTTTTTGCAAGTGCCTTGCAGAATTTACTCAACTATAATAATTTCATGCTTACCGATTAGTTGCTCATAGCTTGTGTTGAATGTGTTTTGTTGTCAGAACTTGGTCCTGATGTATGTATTAACTGTAGATAAGGCAAGTATGTGTGCACATCTTTGAAAATAAGCCAGTTTGTACATCAAAAAAAAAGAAAAAGCAAACCCAGCAAATCACTATTTACTCACTTTCAGGTGTAATGTGATGAAGTGTATTTGGTGTCTGACATCATGTAAAGGATATGCTTTTGGAAATGTAAATCTGTGTGATTTTTTTTTTGAATATTTTGTTTCCAGAGTGTGATTTTTGCACTGTAATCTGTCACATCCTACCAATAGGAGGAGGGAATCTGTGTTTATAATGAGTGTACGTCGTGTGAAACAATGTGCAACTTCATTTCTGTTTAACTTTTTCTTGTAAAGGCATGTACTGAGGAGGACTCAGTAATTTCTGGCAAAGTCTAAAGAAAAGGGAAATCGAGATTGATTTGAAATGGAAAGCTTGGCAGCAGGTTGAAAAGGAAGAGGAGACAGGAATAACTGAGAGAGGAGGAACTGATACAATGTAAGCACAGCCAAAGGACAAGAGGGATGGTGTGGCAGGGGGGAGAATTAAGATACCTGACATNAAAAAAAAAAAAGTCAGATTAATAATGGGGGAGGTAGGGGACTAGGAGCCCTGTATTCCCTGCTGATAAAGCCCTGTACAGATCTCCTGCCCTTTGATGGCTCTTCTCTTTTGTTTCCTGGTGGCCATCCAGATGCATTTTATCCTCCTCATTCTGTTTTGTGCTCCAAGTCGATCTTTCTTCCTGCCTGTATCCAGTGGGAGGACACTTGAGCCAGATGCCAGCCATTCTCTGTGCTCTCACGTCTGGCTCCGTGAGCTCCAGGAGCTCCCTCAGCAGCAAGCAGGAACCATCTGAATGGAAGGTCTTCTAGAAGCCCGCTTGTGTGTTTGGATAATGCTTAGGTGTGAGTGATTCTTTTTGGAATGCTGTGTGAATTCAGGGTTGTTGCTCCACGCAGGTAACTGATCTGCCAGTTTAATGTGGCTTGTGCATGCGAACTTACAGCAAATAATTCAGATAGGAAAAGAAGGGCAAATAAAGTAAAAAAAAAATTGCCTGGGCTGAAGGCAACTTGATTATAATAAGAGAGAATTAACTCAAAACAGCCACAGGCTTTGGCTCAGCTGGGCAGTACATGATATCTTACTGGAATGATCAGATTTGGGATGTATTTGTATGCCAGATCCTCAGAGCGTTCATTGTGAATTTTAAATAATCTGTGATGTTAGCTGACTGGCATACAGCCTCTCAGATGTGAAGGCTCTTTAAAAATGGACAGGGTGCAACTTTGAAACCAGTGCCAAGGAAGTGAACAGAAATTATGCGGTTTAATTGGGCTGCCGTTAAGCAGTGCCAGGTAGTTTGAATGTGATCGGCTGGTTGTCCAGTGCATGCCAGGCTTTTGCATCTAGGTCTTCTAGAGCAAAAAACTTCAAATATCTCTAGTAAGTTAATTATGCACAAACTTTTAATGTAGGTTTTTCAAAAATATCAGTAGTGTGAAACCAATGAATATTTCATTAGCTCCCAGATGCTGTAGTCAACAGTAACTAGATTCCTTGTCTGTTGTCCAGGAAAGCAGCTTTGGAAAACTTCAGTAAAAAAATAAAGATAGTATCACTTGAGAATTCTGTATGCAAATCCTTCACTGCTGGTAGAAGACCACCATTGTGTTTATTATTTCATATTGGAGAAGCAGCATTTGAACATATAATTGCTCTTTTGTAAAATATAAACAGATAAAGTTGGAGTCAAGTAGATAATCTGTCTTATCTGGATTTAATTGATGTAGTTTAAGTATTTTTCTGCTTCTGTTTTTCTGCTCGTTTGTAGATTGTGCTGAATTATAGGGTCAGATAGGCATTTAAATGCTTTTCTGTGCAATTCTGACTTAGGAACTGCCATCGGGGACGTTTTCCCATGCTGCCTAGTCCACCCACACCAGCTGATATGGTGGGGTAGTTTCTTGCCATCTTTTTTGCCAGTGCTCTGCCTTTTTTATTTTTTTGGAGCATGAAACACAAGGATGTGACCTTTTATTTTTATCTCAAAACAGTCTAGAGCCTCTAGGAAAGAAGAGATCTGGGGACTTGGGTTATGAATAGACCTGTACAGTCCTGGGGGCTTTACTGAGCTTTTTGTTTCAGAAATAGAGTGCAGAGTGCAATTGCAGCTTTTTCCTTGAAGTAGGATAATTCTGGTACAATGCAGTAGAGAATTTTTACTAGCTGAATCTCTAGACAGAGACATTATGTAGCCACAATGTTTAGATCAGAGGCGACTGTTACATCACTCGATTTCATGCATCATCTGAAACTGGACAGCCCTTCTTGCCTTCCTACCCTTGTTCCTTTCCAGCTGGCAACAAAAGCATATCTTGTGGGGAGTATCCAGTGTGATTTTTCAGAAAGTGTCATTGAAGAGAAGAGAGGGGCCTAGATCAGAACGGATGTAGGAAGCAGCAGTTGCAGCATGTTCAGAAACGTTGACTTTGAGTGTGTTAAACTGGCAACGTGTTGTTGTTGTTTATTTTCTGGAAAGTTGAGATTTTCCATGAAGCGTTTCTTGGTTTGTGAAAGCGGTAAATCAGAAAGTCATGTAATATTTATGGACACTGGCTGCTTAGGCTAGTTGTTGTTGAGAGACCAGCATCCTCATAGCGTGGGGGAGCAAACAAGCGCATAAACAGATGTGACGGATCCTAGGCTTCCATTAGGGTGAAATGAGCAGTGTTTTAAAATTTTGAAGACTGTTAAAAGACTCATCCCCACTTTTTTTGTCTGCCTGTGTAAATTCCTCAGCACATGCACTGTAAGGCAGGTGGCCTGCAGAAGTACAGCAGTTTTTAAAAGGGTAAGATGGGTAAAGGAGTACCACTGGGCACCAACAGTGCTAAGCAGGATGAATGGCATCGCCCTTAGGTAACTCCTGTTTTAAAAAGAGTAAGAAGGGGGACTTTGGAAACTGGTTAGCCTCACCTCGATCCCTGGGAGCAACTAATTCTGTCACCTGTTCTCAGGGCCATGAAGGACAGCAGGTGACTAGGAGCAGCCAGCATGGATTTGCAGAGAGGAAGTCATGCTTGAACAGCTTGATATAAACTTCTGAGGTGAAGTGACTGGCCTGGTAGATGAGGGGAGGGCAGTGGGTGTTGTCTGCCTGGACCTCAGAAGGCTCTCAGCGCCGAATCCCGTAAGATCCTCACAGAGAAGCTGCTGAAAAATGGGCTGGATGGGCAGATAGGTGCTTTAAGGGACTGGAGGACCTCTCATGAGGAGAGGCAGAGAGAGCTGGGACAGTTCAGCCTGGAGAAGAGAAGGCTCAGGGGGGTCATTGTATAACATAAATACCTGTATATAAATATTTGAAGGGGGGATGCAGAGAAGACAGAGCCACTTGACATTGTAGTTGAGATTCAAGTTGATCCCTGTTTTTTTTCTCTTAGGAGTCTAGGTTTTTCATTTGCATGTTAGTTTTATCTCTGTTGTAGAGAAAGTAACAAATGTACAGAGCATCCCTTTATAGGATTGCCTCAAGAGTTTGTCTTTTAGAAACAATAAGTGTTGTTCATCAAGTAATCGTTACCGGAGACAGAGGTGTTTTGGCAGTATCTGCAAACTGGCCCTTGAACATCTGCTGTGACTCAGCATACCTGTATTTAGGTAATTCTGGGTCTTTTCACCACTGTAGATGTTGCAGTTTGTAGCTGCCTCCCTAAATTTTGTATCAATTCAGATTTCTTCAGGACAAATGCTAGGTGTTACACAGACCCTTTCAATCACTGCTCACAAACATCTGTAAAACATAGCTAAGTGCTAAAATGTGACAGGAGGGAGGTGCAAGAAGACTCAGGTAACGAGACCTTTCTAATTAAATCTGTGGAACTGACGAGAAGCAAATATGGTAAAGAGGGACCTATTTCTCCATGTCTTGGTAGCCAGATACCCCTACTTGCAGAGGGGAACTCCTTAGGAACATTAGAAAATTCAGGTGTGCCCAGTCTTAAACGGGCATGCACTTTCTTCCTAAGAACACGGCTTATATATAAACAGGCAGTGAAACAAACATGCTTATCAAGGCAGTTATCTGTCTTCTTGCAACAGTGCTGCTGACCCTGGTTATCAGCAGTCAGTCACACCGCTTGCCTCTGTCCCTCCTCGTGCAGACAGTTCTGACGGACAAGGTGGCTTCTGAATGGGTGCTTAGCCACAAAAGCACGGCGGATTGAACTCTGAAGGTGGAAACATAACTATTTCAGATGTGATCAGGATTTTAGGGTGGGCCAAGCATTTTCTCGAGGGTCAGAATCTAGCCGTGCTGTCAGATACTCCCTTCGTTAACTGCATTGAGTATTTAAATGGGTCTGCCTTGCCACCTCACGTCGTGCCTGTTATTTTGTATTCTCCACATCTGTGGAAAACACAAGTATTTCATTTTTCCATGCACTGGCCTTGTATGTGCTGAAGAGTTACTATCTTGTCTTGTCTTGAACATCATTCTCTAGACTAAGTAGCCACAATTCTTTCACCATGTCTGAACGAGATCTATTTTCAAGGCAGCCATTTGTTTTGGTTCTTCTCTGTTCTTCTTGCTTGTGTTCTTGAAATGCGGTGCCCGACAGTGGGGAACTGCCAAGGCTGGAACAGAACCCATTGGCTCAACTCATTTCAAAAAAGTGAATAACTCGTGTTTACTATATGATAAGCAATCATGCTGTCTGCTGTGTCATGATGTTAGGGCCTAATGCATTTGCTGCTGCTCTTATGGCATGTCTGAAACTTTCTCAGAGAAGCTGTTGTAATGAGCATAGCAGAGGTGCTCAGAACACTCTGAGATGGCGGCAAGGTAGGAAGGTACCCTAGTATGAAGTAATAACGGGCTATCGTCAATGAATTTAAGTGCTTTCCTTTGAGAAAGGCAAAGAGGGGGACAATTTTGCCCCTTGGTGCTAAATCAGTAGTGCTTAGAGCCCTCAGCTCAGCAGAGGTGGCAGGAAGGTGCCTGCAATCACAGCAAGCTTTCACAGGTGCTATTCATGTTGCTGTCTGAACTCAGTCACAGCTTCCCACCTGTCTCAGATGGGTGTCTCAGATGCTGGAATGGCTGGCACGTGGCTGCAGTGCTTTCCCTGCCCTTGTTTAGGTTTACACACATTTAGCTCAGCCCAGCCTGTGCTTTATGTGCTATTACTAAAAAAAAATGTTTCTAAGCCTATAGTTTTCCCCTAAATTATTGTAGTGCATTTCAAATTGAGTGAAAGCTGCATAGCAGTACAGAAATAGTTAGCTGTGAGGAATATTCTTCTGGTGAGGACATTTCTAGGGGCATTCTCCCACTGAATATTTTTGCTGTAAGGTTTCAATATCCTTTATTAATAAGAATAATACAAATGAAACATAATTGTAGGTGTAGAGTTTTCAAAGGGTGCAGGATCCAAAAACTGAAGCTAAATAAGTTCATGCCAGAAGCGTCTTTCCAAACCATATACCGTGTAGGTGGAACTTGTGATTCTGTTCTGGAGTAGGCACTGAAGCAGGGGTAACTCACTTCAGGTGTCCATAGCAGTCCTATCTGGTCTTGACCCATCTACTACTTAAAAATCTAAAATTTCAGCAATAATCTTTGACACGCATGTACGGATGCCAAGCAGGCAATTTATATGCATCTTATTTCTCTTCAGAGCTTCTCTTATCCCAGTTGCCCTAGGCTCTGCCTGTATTGTTCCTTTTATTTATGCTTTGCCTTCTTATTTTGACTTGGCCCTCTGTTCAAGGTTAGTGTTCAACGTCTGAATTTTGCTGTTAAATTTCTGCATGTTCCTCAAAGACTGTCTCTTGCCAATATCGTTGCTGAAAATCATTCAAGCCACATTGCCTGTTTCTTCCCACTTCAATCAAATCCTGTTCTGGTGATCCCAGTATCTTCTTTTTCAGACATGCATCATCTTACAATTCATTTGGAGTGCCTCTGTAGAAGTCTTTTCCTGGCTCATTGCTTTCAGGTCTGCCTCCATCTCTCCATACTCCACTGCATCTAATACAGCTAGGTGTCATCTTTAATATTCTCTTCTGTCTATTCTATGTCTTGCTAGTCATCTTCTAAAACATTAAGATATTGATAATCTCCCACCTTCATATGAGAAATGAGAACAGTCTTGATTACTTACTTTTCAGATTCCCCAGGAAGCATCTTTTCTCTTTTCCTCCTCTAGACTTCACGAAAGGGAGAAATCCTTTTTATAAATCCAACAAAGCTGTCTTGTAAGCCTTCTTCAAGCTTTACTTTCTCTTGATTGGAGAACATTGGTCAGGTAGTTAATAGTAGTGATTATTTAGTGTGTCCGTGTTGCCTAAGTTACTTTTGGGGCACAGTAGCACTTCTTGTTCGATGTCTGCGCAGTGCTCCAAACTGATGAATAATGTTGTCTCCTAAGAAAGAAGGTACTTTTACAGAAATGTAGTGAATCTTGACAACGCGTTATAACAGAAACGTGTGCTGGCAACTAGCTGGTAAAAACAGCTTTGTATTCTTGGCATCTGCCAAATATGCCTTCCTGGAAAAGAGGCTTCCTATAAGCTTAGGAGGACTTTTCTCCTGGTTACTCGTTCAACTAATAAACATTAGGTTCTGCATAAAGGTATCGCAGGTTTCTGTTCCAAAAGTATGTTTTTTAGAGACGTGTGGAGCAACACTGGAAACGAAAGTAGTTTTGTTCTGCCATTAAGTTGTATGAGTAATCAGACTTGTGAGGAAATATTAAACCTTTTTATTTTTTAATGCATTATCAGTGAAAGAAAAGCTGCAGGAAACTGCACGTGTGGTTTTGCTTAGACAATGCTCACCAAAAGAGGTGCTGAGCCTGCACTGAGCAAATGGTTGGAGGGACTGTCAGTGTGTGAAAGCTGAAGCACTTGTGTGTCAGGTGGGGGAGTTGTCTTTTGCTTTTAGCTCCAAAATGTGTGTTAAAGTATGTTTTAAAGATAGCTTCGGAAAGCACTTGAAATTCGTGATGCTGATGGAGGGAGGCGTGGGGAGGATTGGCATCCCTCTTCCATAGGAACCTGAGCACTATCGCTGATGAGCATGGGATCAGAGGCCTGAAAATGACAAGTTTTCTTTTCATGTTCAATTCTTAATGATACCTATAAAGTGAAGAAGAGAAAATAAATGAGAAGTACATATATATATATTTTTTTTTTTACAATGTAAAGCTTTTCTTCTGTGAAGAAGTGGGTGGGAGAAGGATATTTCAGTCTTTGCAATTCTTGGAGATAATCAGAATTTGTAACCATCTGCAATTGATCCTGCTATCTTAGGTTTTCAAGATCAAAGCAGTGCAACTGGCAGGAAAACTTCTTCCAGCCTTCAACACGCCTACGGGTATTCCATGGGCAATGGTAAATCTGAAAAGGTAATGAATTTTCTTTTGTGGGGAAGTGTGTTTCTCCCCCTCCCCTAACTTTGAGTTAGTAGTGGCACATATCAGTTTTTCTAAGTACAATTGTAGAAGATTGTGACAAACTGATATTCCTGGCACTTAAGGATAATTTTAACAGAGTTCAGAGCATCCTGCCTCATTAACTGCAATATATTGTGACTTTTTTTCCCGATTCTGCAGTAAGAATTCAAGATGCTGTTAGAACATGCTGAGTTTAGTATGCCATATGCTGTCCTGGAACTTAATCATTAGCTCTGTAGTCATTATATGTCATGTTCCTATTAAAAAACAAAAATGCTTGCAGGCCATGGCTGAGCTCACTGGTTTTTATGCGCTTTGTGAGCTGGGTGTTACTGTCAGAAATCTCAGTGTTTGAGAAGATGTAGCTTCATTTTGCAGTTCAGCTGCACAAAGGCTATTAGCCTGTGCAGGCTGATGTGCTGAAACCTGCTGCGGGCAGTGCAGGGAGACAGGCTCCTTTTAGGTGGCTGTGCGGCTGAATGCTGGCCTGAGTTGCCTTGTGGAAGAAGACTAATTTATCTCATATTGCTTCTTCAGTGCTGGCCTTTTCCTCTGACTTTGAAAGCACTTTGTGATGCAAGGCGTTTTTCTGTGTTTTTATTACCTGGATACCAGCGTTGTCCTGTTAATGCACTATCAGCCTCTGGGTGAGGTACAGAGCCAGGCGGCGTCGTAGCAGAAAATGCAGCGGTCGGTGTGCAAGGAGGCAGTGACGGTGGCACGAGTGTATGTGAACACTCATCGTGAGGCTGACGTGCAGTAAAAGACAGGACCTGAAAGAAACATTTGAAAAGTCAGCAGCTTGTGTGTTATTAGTTTTTGTGTTTTCAATGAAACACTTCATTTTCTCTCTTTATGAGAGCTGAACCGAAGAAAAGCTGCAGGCTATAATTTTGTCTCTGTACAGTCTTCAGACAGTGGTTGCTGTCTTTGTAAAGGTGTTCTGTCTCAGGTGGGAGCTGCAAAGACTGCTCCATTACCAGTGTTTTTCATTTGCATTTTTCTGCTTTCTAATTTATAAGTTTAAAAAAAAAAAAAAACAAGTAAAAAGGCATTCCTAACTCATGGCAGTTTTACTGATAACTGAAATCTTGTATGAGAGAAAGTACAAATGATCTCCAGGAAAATATGGTTAACTTGGTAAATTTAAAGGACCCAGTCCTGGACGATGGTGAAAACTCCTGAATTAAATTAAACCAGAGATAATTTAGGAGCTACAGCTTAGCAAGATGATATCTCTCAGAATTATAAAGGTCTATGGTGTGATGCGTTCTGTGTTATGCTTGTCTGAGGAAATGACAACACTCTGCCTGCTATAAACATAATTTTCCTGTGTAGACACAGTTAAGGCCAACTCCCGTCTTGCTCAAAGTCAGTAGCAGAGACTTGAGCACATCCCACACAAGCAGAGAGAAGACAGCAGGCGTTTGACAGAACAAGGAAGCAAGTGCTGCCACATTTGGAAGCATGCTCGTCTCATCTGATAGCTGCTTTTCATCCTTGTTCTTAGGGATATGGAATGAACAAGCAGCAATGGGATTGGGCCCACTGTTAAGACATTAAAAGATGCAATATCTTGGTGCTCAAAATTATAAGAACAGGACTTCCTGTTGCTGACCTTATTGTATTTTTTTTTCCCAAAAAGATCCCACCAACTAACCAACCAGTCAGTCAAGTCACAACTCCTCTAATCTTAAGTACAGACTAATATTTTGCTGTTACCTCTTTAATTTGCTGTGGTAGTTGTTATTAGATGTGTGCACAGTAATTCTGAATTTTGTTTTTTTTTTTCCTGATTTTTGCTTGTGTTCCTGGAAACTCAGCGGTGTGGGCCGGAACTGGGGCTGGGCTTCTGCCGGCAGCAGCATCCTTGCAGAGTTTGGTACTCTACATATGGAATTTGTCCACCTCAGCTATTTGACAGGGGATCCTGTATATTACAACAAGGTGGGTCTCAAATTCGTTTCTTTTAGTCCTGCAAGTGTCTTTTGTGCTGTTTCATCGTAAATTGCATTCCATACAGCATTTTGCGACATATTGCATTCTGTTTGCATTCCTGGTAGCAAGCAGATTCTTTCATACCAAAGAGGTGACTTTTTGAAGTACAAGTTTATGACAACAAGTTCTTTTATTTCAACACCCATTTAAAAATAGCAATTTTAAAAGATGTTTGTGTGTCAGTCCTTTAAAAACAAAAAAAGGAAGACCTCAAGAAAGCATGGATCAAAGAAAATATATTTCTGAAAAGAAAAATTAAATTTAACAATATGCAGAGCAGAGATAAAAGCTGTTAGTGGTGATCCTGATTCTTGGTTTAATTTAGGTCATGCACATTCGGAAGTTGCTTCAAAAAATGGATCGTCCTAATGGACTTTATCCAAATTATTTGAATCCAAGAACGGGCCGGTGGGGTCAGCGTAAGTATTTTTATTTTATTCATTCATAATTAAAGCTCTACTTCTTTCTGTGTTGCTGAGTTGGAGATCAGAAAATTTATTGTGTAGGGCATGAGCAGCACTGCTTGAAAACATGAAATCTAGAGGAATGGCTTTGACTTGATGTTTCCTGAAACCAATTGTTGCCAATCATTCTCTCTGAAGTCGTGCAACTGGTTCTTATATGGTATGTTCTGAAAGCAGCTTCCTACCAAATCCAGTGCGTATCTTCTACTTCCATCAGTCGATAATATCTTCAGTAAAAAGAGAATGAGAGGGAAAAACAGTTTCCTCATTTTGATTTCGTTCCTGTTTTTCATCTGCAAGCCATCTGGTTAGCGGAGTGCTGTCTGTGGGAGTAGCATAAGAGACCGTTTATAGGAGACTTCAGAAGAAGGTGTGTTTGTGGTGGTGAAATTTGAAGAGTTTCACCTGATACTAGGGACTGAAGTTTTTAAACGTAATTGTTCTTCTTAGTGGCATGTGAAATGACAGAATCATAGCATATCCCGAGTTGGAAGGGACCCACAAGGATCACTGAGTCCAGCTCCTGGCCCCACACAGACCACCCCAAACCCAACCCCTGCGTCTGAGAGCGGTGCCCAAATGTTCCTTGAGCTCCGGCAGCTCGGGGCTGTGCCCACTGCCCTGGGGAGCCTGTGCCATGCCCACCGCCCCCTGGGGCAGAACCTTTTCCTAACACCCCCCACCCTGACCCTCCGCTGAGGGAGCTCCGTGCCGTGCCCTCGGGCCCTGTCGCTGTCCCCAGAGAGCAGAGCTCAGCGTCTGCCACTTTTGAAGTGAAAATTTAAAAAACCTGTCTTAGTGCTGACAATCTAGGTGGAGAGAGAACACAAAGCCAGATGCAATCCTGATTCCTTTTCTTCAAGCGCTTTTTCTAAGAAAGGTTGAATGTTTGAGTGCTTTCATAGTGAGTGTGATGGAGAGAGTTCTTTTGCTCAAGGCTTCTGTTCCTTCAACTCTCATGAATGCAATTTTATTTAGGAGAAACAAGCAAGAATGTCTATTTTTGTCCTGTTTGACATCATCGACAGCTTTTTGGTGACTTCAGTGGTTGGTTGTAAATATCCAGCAGGCCATGTTCTGGCTTGCAAATTGGCAATTTGCTTCTGGCTTTGAGTCCTGTTACAGGAGTGAAATGAATGCAGCTGTCATTGCAGTGACTGTGAACAGAGTTGTCTAATTTGATCGTTAAGACCAAAATTTTCCTCGTGTGCAGTATCAGTAAGTGGAAGTGGCAGCTTTTGAGATGGGTGCATGGATTACTGAGATAAATCCTTCAAATAAATTAGATGGAGTGATGCATCCAGGAAAAAAAGTGAGTAAATACAAATATTCATGTATAATTTATTCCAAAGACAACTTTACTTGCCTGTTCTGAAATAATTTTTTCTACTGCTTTTTTCCTGTTCCGATCCAATTGCTTCTACTGCTGTCATCAAATGCAGTGTAATGTGGCGTATCTCTAGGGCTCTACAGGGGCTTTTTGTTGGTTTCAGTGCTCAGAACTAGTAACTCTGGAGAAGGAAGCAGTCCTGGGCACTGAAAATAAACATACAGTGGAAGTTTGAACTTTGCTGAAGTCTGAAGCTCTAACACGCTTTTTTTTAAATTAACTTGGAAAGATTTGAAGGTAGGGTTTATGACTGCAGATTAAGACTTTAAGTTCTTAGAATGAAAAGGAACATAAAAACCTTTATAGAGCACTTAAATTCTTTGTGCTACTCACTAGCCCCAAACTTCTTTCCTGCAATTTGTTTTTGACTTCTTTTTTTTTTTTTTTTTTCCCCAGGCAAATAAAGTTCCTAATGCCAATGCAGAACTTCTGGTAGTGTTTCTAAGATTTCACCAATTCAGCGTTTATAAAACTATCTTGAAAGGTTTTGTGGGGGGGAGAGAGAAAGAATCCACAACTCTGCTTTTTCCTGGATAAGGCAGTGAGAAAGCATTGTAGTCCTGATAGATCACTCTTCAGTGAATCCATTTGCAGAAATTTCAAAACGTGGCTTACAGTAAAAAATGCGTAGGCAGTGAAACAGTGGACTTACTTGTCTGTCACAGCTGTTCCAGCTCATTCCTTCCTTCCTATCCGCTTTCAGAGTTCATATCCTGCATCACAGAAGTCAGTTAAGTACGGGTGATACCTTCATGCACTAGATCTCAGTTTGCCAGAGGACTTACATCGGAGCCCATAATATTGCTGCTGACCTACTCACATGACTGTTACTAGGACAAGAAAAGCTGTTATGTTTTCCTCAGTAGATAATTTCAAAGTGCATTTGGTTTGCTATATACCATGGTCCTGGAAAGACAGAGAAATGGAAAGAGCACCAAAGCGTGACATTTCTCCTATCAGCTTCTGCAAAAGCAGCCCTTTTTTTTATTTTTTTTTTTTTTTTTTTTTTTTTTTTTTTTTGTAATCTTTTTTTTTTTTTTTTTTTTTTTTATTTTTTTTTTTTTTGCTGTGACCTTTAGTTTGAGGCAACTTTATCTCGTACAAATTACTTTCTACATACAGTTTCTGAAAATTGTTTTAGAACTAGTGGCCTGGATACATGTAACTCTTGTTTCTGACCTTTCTGTGTTTTCTTGTGATTTTTTTTAAACATTTTTTCTCCTTCTCAGGCTTGGCTCCGTTCTGGTTAGGTTTTCTGTTAATCTGTGCAGTGTTTCAAATGAGTCACGAGGAGTGTGAAATAGGTAGAATAAATCACATACGTAAATAGACTGCTGAGGAAATAAGACGGGAGTTTAGGTTTTTTTCAGTCTCTTCCCCTTGCAGACAAAAGACTTCTGCATATTGATAGCTGAGATGTGTTTGAAGCATGTGTAAGATCGCACACCATACTGCTTTTCTTCAGAATCTAAATGTTACCTTGTGCATCAGAACCTTACATGAAGTGAATTTAAGTCACAAAGTTCATATTTCAGCTGCTGGTGCAGGGAAATTTAGAGTAACAGAATTCAGTGCGAGGCCTTATGGAAGGGGAAGGTGATACTTTATTTGTTTACAAAATCATAAAGCAAACTGATTTTTACCTGCATGTTCTCATTCTCCTACACATTTAATTCCCTCTTGGTGACAAGTACCGGGACGTATCTGAGTTGTCTGACACAACAAGAGGCACTGGCTATCCAGTCATCTTCACCTATCTAGGGTTCCTGAATGATGGTGATGAGCCAGTTTCCAGCCTAGGGATCTGCAGCTGTTACGGGGTTTTTCTTCTCCTCAAAGACTTTGGCTTACCTTCCATGGATCTTGACCCCATTGCTGGGTATCGCTTGCGTTTCCACATTTGAACACATGCTCTAGGGACAGTGTCCTAGACAGGCCGTCTTTTTGGCACGTTGTTCTGCTTGCTTCTTCTGGTGCTCATGAAGACGTTTATTGTCATTTGTACTTCGCTCATGCCAGTCGATGCTTTTGGTGCAAACACGTAAGAGAATCACTAACTGACTGGTAAGTTGCTTTGCTAATGATAGCTTCACCACAAAAGGCATGACGGTGGCTTCCAGGTTCTTAACAAGCAGAGCCATACGGGGTCAGAGAAATCCAATCTGCAGCCGTGTCTTTGTAGGGTTTACATTTTTATGAATCTCAATGTCCATAGTTAACTGTGGTTGAGGACAGTTCTGGTGACAGGTTCCCTTGTTTCTTTTTCTGCCTGCTGCATGCAGCAGCAGCCGCTGGGGTAGGCGGTGCTGCTGTGGGGACTGCTGTTCCACTCCATTTCTCTCCACCTGAATGCCATAAAACCCAGTCCTGAAAACTGCTGGGTGAGTGCTTACTGGTTCATCTCTACTTTCCTGTGGAGATGCATTGTAAGGCGGCAGTGTGTGACTGGACCCTTAGCACTGGGTGGCAGGGAGTTTGTTTGTACCTAGAAGGGGGGAAACAGTGTTGTGAGTAGGCTGAACGTTTGTGCATAAGCTTGTAACGTGCAGGTTTTGCCGCAGCGTGAGTGGCACAACAGACAGCTTTTTAACGGGTTCAGCTCAGGATTTGTCCTCTGACTGGGCCTTGTGGTGGAAAGCAGAGCTATAATGCCCACAGGTATGTTGACAGCTTCAGTTTTTAATTATGGACCAAGATGATGGTCCAGTAGAAACAAGTGGTTTACAGTACCTCTGTCGTGTGGTTGTAATTCCTGTAAGACTTGAAATAAAGATAGCTGGCAAGGAGCATGTTCTGACTTCACATGTTAACATACAGTTAGCTTTGTTAGCTTTACTTTTCACCTGGTGAGCAGTTTGTTTGGTGTAAGCATCAGAACATCATACAATGGATTTGGTTTATTTCCAGCAACAATGACAGTGCTTTCTAGAGAAGCCTGCTATGCAGGTATTGTAATGTCTAGAATTTTGATTTTGGGAATTTGGAATTATGGAAATTATTTTGTGCTGAATAAGAACAATTTTTTTCTAAAATGAAAATATGTTGAGTAAATTTAATTCTAATTTACGTTTGCAAACAAACTAGATGAGAGGACCAACTGAAATAGCAATAACAAAGACAATGCCACCCTGCATGTTATTTCCAACCAGGCGATGCCATTTGTGTTTGCACATTGCTGTAAATTGGGCATTCTTCCTTTCTACTTTTTAATACTGAGAATAAAATATTACATTTCAGCTGGTTCCATCAACTCTTGCAAATAACGATGTTACTGAAGGGGAGTTCAAATTGTTCTGGGTTCATTACTCAGTTACCTGGGTTGATGATATAAGGAATTTGTCAGTTTAACTAAGATTGTTTTTTAGGCTACATATGGCTTCCCTATGCATAAATATAACAAAAAATGTTTATTCTATGCTAAGAATTATTATTCTATTCTGTGTTTATTCCACCTCAGTGATGTATGAGCACATTAACAAGTTACTGTAAAGTAAGCTAGTATGTAAATTTACAGCGCACGAGCTGAGCACTGCAGTTAGGAATGTAATGGCAGATACTTAAATTACCACCACTGAATGCTGATGTGATGAATGCTCAGGCTGTGGGCTGTTCTGCAGTGCTCCGGTCATGTACCATCACCTAAGACAAACCTCTCTGGACAGATTTGCAAGTGGACCGAGCTGAAAGCTCTTGCTAACTGTGGTATCGATCCATATATGTCAATTTAATGTACTAAATTTAAATGCTTTCTTTCATACAGGTGGTGATGACTGTCATATAAAAATAAATAAAGGGTTCACACAGGTATTTAACCTGCCGTAGCACTTCTGGCAGTTTTCTCACTCTTGCAGTTTGCTGCAGCTATAGTACAGAATAAGGAGGGGCTCATACAAGGTGTCTAAATGGGAGAAATTTGTGTCCTCTGTTTCCCAGTTGTTTGTGCTGCAGACTATCCTTTAAATAAGCTAAGGCAAATGGCCTTGTGGGTGTGCATATTTCAGTTTAAGTGGTGGTCTTTCATTTTCAACAACAAATGCTTAAATTAAACCAGAAAAAGCAGTTTTAATTTAAAAATGTTATTTAGAGAAGGCTTCCATGGATTTAATTGAATTGAATTAGATTTACATTTCCTTTAAAATAGTGCAATTTTCACATGTAGGAAAAGCCATAAAAACAATTTAAATTACCTTCATTAAATCAGTGCAAATAGTGGATCCTAAATTTTCATGCCTGCCTGTACAGCTGGATTTAGACTAATGCTCTTGAGTTGAGCTGGGTAATTAACTGAACTGCTTCATTTGAACACCTGCAGGTAATAGACAAACCATGAGTAATACACCCAATCTATTTTCATTTGTGTTAGGAAATTGTATCAAATATATAGCATCATCTGTCTACATTTATTTGTCAGTATTTAAAAGGAAGTTGGAAAAAAAAAAAAATCTGCTGTGTTTGTAATACACTTTGGGAAAGATGTTAAGAAACCAGTGCATTCAGCAGAGTCCCCGCCTGGGGACTGCTGCTTCCTAGCTGCCGAAGCCCAGCCTGGTGCGTTCTGAGAAGTCCAGAGGTATCTCTGTGTCCGTCCAGTGGTTTGGAGCCCAGCAGCGAGGCTGAGCATGTATCCCAGGGAGACGCACGCATGCCAGGAGGATGCCAACGCGGCCACCCACGCAGGCTGCCGCTGACAGAGCGCGGCCTTTGTGGCACCCACGTACAGTGCTGACAGAAAAGTGGAGCACAGGTGGCCAGGTCTTGCTCGCCCTCCTCGTGTTTGCAGGCAAGTAGGTGTATGCACTCACAGTCTCTTTTCGCAAGCATCCTCACTCAGGATCTTTCACATATCAGCACGCTTTCTTACCTAATGCCTGTGCTTGGGCCTGGGCCCCTTAGTCAGGCATCAGCTTAGACCTTGGGCCTTGCTGGGTGCAGGCCGCTTCCTGCTCACCGTCCAGCCTGAGGTTTGCTAATGCATTCCATGTACAGGCGTGCACTCAGGATTAAGTTTACTGTGAAAAATCAACAAAGGCAGGTCTTTCCGTTTGGTGACATACAGTCCGAGGGCCCCTGACCCACTTTTTTCTCACTGCTGTGACCTGCAGGCTGTTCTCCGGTTGCTGGTGCCTGGACCTGCGGGCTCTGTGACCGGTGGCCTCCACTCCAGTTGCCGGTGTTTACACCGTGCAGCACTCGCATGTGGGATAGCGAGTGAGATTAGGCGCACAAAACAGGAAAGAAAAGGATTTAATAAGAGAGGACAAACGGTGCTGATGGGGTGCAGGGCTCAGGCCTGCAGGGCTTTATGGGCCCATCCATCAGCAGCTGAGGGGTTCTGGTCTTTGTTACCACTGGACTGTTAGTGGCTGGGTGTTTAATTTATCAGTTTCCATGTTTCTCATTTCTTCAGTACACAGTAGTACTTAACCAGATAACTTGACAAAAAAAAAAAAAGGCGCTTTCGTGTTGTGCATATTCCCACTCCTCAGAATGAGGAAGGATTAAGTGAAGGATACTGTAGCATGGGCTCTATCTGAAGGATAAGAGAGAGGCTGCCTTTAGTGCCAGCTTCGAAAGGTGCGGCAGAGAGTGAGAAGTCCGTCACTATTTGGATTTCCATTATCAGGACTTTCATTGTTAGAACCTTTCACTGTTAGAACTAAGCCAGAAGCCCTTTCTTTCAGTCTTTATATCTACTTCTGGAAGATAAAAAGCCCTGCAAATTGCAGGGTGAGATGAATAATCCTGAAGAATGGTCTTTCAAAAAATAAAAGGAATATTGCAAATAATATAAAGACCTATAAATGTAGCATAAATGAATACGGTGATGTGTTAGTTATGGTTAGTGAAAAAGGTGGTAATATTAGACAACCCCTGCCTTTGTCAACTGAAGCAGTCAGTGTTCTCCTTTAACCAGGAAAGTATTTTTGCATTTTTTTCCCCTTCTCTTACACTGTTTATTTATTAGATGCCTTTCTTAGGCAAGATAGTCTTTTAAATTACATCTTTTAATACAGATATCATACATATTCAAAAATGTTCTATATACAACACTAAGAAATCAAGAATGCTAAGAGAAGTGAAAAGCCAAATTTGGGAGATGTAAAGTCAAGTCCTGGCAAAGCATCCATAACCTAAAAGGAAGTGAAAAGAATTGTGTCAAGTAGGCCTGTATTTTCAAAAAAAAGAGTATTTTGCAAAATTCTTTCTGTTCGGACTGGTGGGTTTAAAAGTTCCTGGGGCTTTAATTCTTGGGTAATTTTTTCCCCTTTGCTGTTAAGGAAAAAATTTTCTTCAGTGCAAATGATGCAGGATTAAAATAAATTATTGAAGAAGTAGTTCCCAACTTGACTTCATTTTTGCACATTTATTTGATTGAGCAAGTAGATTTAATTTTGATTTGTTGTTGAAACATCAGTTATATAACTGGAGATATGCCATGCATGTGATGCTTGGTTTGGGGATTGGATGCAGGCATTTATTGTTTTTGGTTTTGTCTTGTTTTTTTTTTCCACTTTCAAATTGCTTTCAGTTCAGTACATTATGAACAAATTGAAATGCAACGTGATTTCAGACCTCCAATAGCAGGCATGCGTGTACCAGTTGCAGATGAGGAGGTGAGGGTGGTTCTCTGCTGTTTGATTTTCTGTGCTATCCTGGCAGATCTCCTTAATTTGTCTCCCCAAAACATTCTGTCTTGTTCTGTATTTAGGAATATGCATGCGTTTTGAATATAAAATAATTTGTGTAATCTCTGATGGGGAATTTCCCTTGCCCTTTTTGCTTTATAACCATGTACAAATGTAATTAACTGTGTTCCAGGAAAAGACTGCATTTGAATTTGATTATTCATCGGAAGCCAAGAGCAAGTTAATCTGTTGAAACTTTGTTTTAATGAAATACAGCAGAGCAGTGCATTACAGGGAAGATGTTTTTGTAAGTTTGCAAGGTTCAGATGTTTTGCTGGTCTGTTCATCAGAATGCTGAAAAAGCTAAACAAATAGAAGCTTTGTTTAATGTTTTGAAGATTCTGGTGTTCTTGGAAGGTTAAACATCTGTATGAATTGTGTATTTGAAAGGGGGCGTGTATTAAAAAAAAAATCCTGAAAATAGGATTTGTATATAGTGTAACTGGGTTTTAGAAGTTCTTGTATCCCTTGGTGTGGAATGAAATGAGTATTTCATTTTGCTGTGCCACCAAACTACACTTTTATTCCATGCTATTGGTGGAGAGTACATCAATATCTAGAGCTTGCAGCCTGTCCTCTAACAGTTCTTATAACTAAGATTTGTTTTCCTCGCTATAAATGCCAGTAAATCAATCTGCATTAACACAATCCAACGCGCCATAGGATACCACCTGACATTCTTGAGAGTTTATATTCTTGACCTTGAAGACAACTAATTTAGAATGACTGGGGACTAAAAGTGTGTCTTTTGATGTGTGGTCTGTGAGCTTTTAAAGTCTGAGCTGCTGCGGAATCTTATTTCTTTAGTAATAGATTTTTGTACCAGTCTCAAGGTACCTGAACTGTAATTTTGAACCATTCTGAACTCATTCATTTCCTATACTTCTATTCTGTGGATGGAGAATACATTTCCCTGGCGGCTTGTTTTAGTCACGGAGTTCTGTTAGGAGTTGGATTGTCATGGCACAACAAAGTAAAATACCCTCTCATCATGGAGATCTGTGTGAAGACATTGCTGACCTTCGGTTGCAAAGCACTCTGCAGCACTTCTTGGCCTATGTGGTCAAAAATGACAGGTGTGGTGATGAATGCAGTGATAATGATAGGACAAGGGGGAATGGTTTTAAACTAAGAGAGGGGAGATTGAGGTTAGATATTAGGAGGAACTGCAGAGTGCTGTAGCTCAGCCTCAGTCCATACCCCACTGAAGTCTTAGACTCAGCATGATTTCCGGGCACCTGCACACTGAACAGCACTGCAGCTGGCTGGCTGCGCATCCTGGTGTCTGTCATAAGAAGAAACATCCTCAGATGCACAGACAGAAGTTTGAGACAGAAACATGCTCGGTGGCCTTGATTTTTGTTATATGTTGTATAATCCATTAGCACATCAAAAACAGGGAGTGTCTTTCCTTGGTTGCTTCCCTTGAATCTCCTTTGACTGTCAGCCTTCATGTGTTGTGTATGTACACACACACATCTCCAGAGGTACACAAACTGCTGTGGACTTGGTACAACTTAAAGGGAAAGGGCGAAATTGTTGGCAGTGTTTGGCTAGCTAATCTTGCATCTAATAAAGCTTTTCTCTCTCCCATTTGCTTGCTTTTAGACTATGAGAGAGTTGAGATCTTACAGGAAGGCTAAAGTGAATCTGCTACTGCTTGTAAAGGCATGGTACATGGGAGCTTGTCCGTCTCCCCACATGGGAGCTCTTACTCTAAAGGGACTGTTTGGGCTATGGGCACACATCTACAGCAGTATTGATTGTAGCAGTGTCACCAGCTGGTAGATGTTTTTTTACTGCCAGCTTGTCAGGTTAAAAAAAGTGATCAGGGTAAGTACATCCCTGACTTCCCACCAACCCATTGGGAATTCAGGCAGCTCGGCTAAAGCTGCCAGCACAGGTGGAACTGACACCTGCTCCAGGCTTTGCACTTGAGTGGCAGAGAGGCAGGTGTGCTTCATTTGGTGAGTGTGGTATAATCATCTGAAAATGACAACTTTTATGCAATAAAAGGCCACTTCACTTCTGGATAACAGTGCCAGTGTAAAGCTCTGAGGTGTTTTCAAATTTCTGCAGGTGGACTTGCCATCATCAGCTGATCGCCCTTTAATTCATGAACGTGTCTTCTGAGAGAGAACCTAAATCTTCCCAGATTTATAAACAGTAGTTGGAGTATTTTGAAGTTTCAGGGAAATATGAATACAGAAAGGAAAATATTTGTTCCAGCTGTGAATTCCTCAGTGTGAAAGGAGAGCTTGTGCTAAGAGATTAGGTTAGGATACTTCTTTGATGTTAGAGTCATAAACTATTTTCAAGTTGAAGATGATCTAACAACATGAGTTACCAGTATCTATCTCTAGATACCTATAACATGCACTAGTTGGGCCAGCTTTACTCGCTGGGCTGTTTCAGTGGTTCCTGTTGTCTTTGCATATACGGGAATTGTGCAAGTGTGACTATTGCAGTCTTCAGCTTGATAATCACTAGAGTTCTAGGAAGTCATTTTGCTTTGTTTAATTTTATTGGTAGCGCTTGGGATTGCTCAGTGCTTTCTATTAATTGATTGTGTTTTCAGTTTTTTGTAGCTTCCAAACTTCAGCTCTTCCAACTGGAATATTCTATGTCTACCTCAAGCTGTCACTTTTTTTTTTAAGAACTTTGACACAAACACTTGAACCATTTCTAAATGAGGTTAGAGACGCAGTATGGTTATGCCCCAATTAAAGTTTGATTTTACTAAGCATACAGTTAAGAATCTCAAATCTCAAGACTCATCATGTTTTGGATATTAAATACTGTGGGATTTATTTGTTTAGGACTGCTGGAGGACAAAACAAAACTACGTTTTTTTTTTTTTCCCAAGCCTTTGAAGAATATTCATCTCTACTTTCTCCATATGGAGTTTTTAGAGTTCAGCTGCTAAGTTCCCTGGAGTTGTGTGTTGTTGTGTGCATTTGTCATCACGCATCCCCAGGCTGGGGGGAGCTGAGCTGGGCTTTTCTTGTTGCTTGAATCTGTTGTGACACCAGGCGTTAGACCTGAAAGCAGTGTCTGCTCAGCTGTCTCCTAATTTCTGGATGCTTGGCTTTGCATTTTTAAATGCACTTTTTAAATGTAGTTTTCTATGTGATGATCTGTATGTTTTCAGAAAAATTCTCATGCTGGTGATGTGTTCCTTAGTGATGAATGCTTCATACCTGCCTATAAATTGCCCCTTCTCCTCCTTTTATCAGGGCTGCCTCTGCTGCAGTTAATTTACAAGTGTTTGCGCTTTTAAGCCATCCACCATGGCTTATGGCATCCTTAGGTTGAATTTCCACTGTGGATTGCGGCAGCTGCAGTTTCTAGGGCTTCAGCTTTCTGGATTAAAGGATTAGGAAGGGAGCTTGCACCTATTTAGAGCAGCTGAGGGGTGCTAAGCCCAGCTACATGAAGTGAAGATTGAACTGAAATTTAATCGTTGCCACTTGGAAGACAAATAGAAGAGCAATTCTTTAAA
>VXAV01011901.1:69781-216772 GCA_013399715.1 Alectura lathami
GGGTCTCCTGCAGATTGTGCATTCTGTAAGGCCAATTGGTTCCCAGAAGAACTAATTGCAATGGGATGTGAAGATTTCTTAATGAAGGTTCGTATGAGCTGGATCACGTTGCCTCTTCCTCCCAGTCTGTTGCCTTTCCCACTCTGGACCTCCTTTCCTGACTTACTACCATAATGCTTTGTCAAAGACACGGTGTTCATGATCCTTAAGGAGAACCAGCCTCACCTGTTGCTGCTTTGTTCTTTGTTACCAAGCTGTATTGCTATTCTTTTGGCTGAAATGAATCAGTGGTTTGTTCGTCTTGGTGTTTCCAGTCCAGTGGCTATAGCGCTGTATGCCGATCTAAGTCAGTTTTCCTTTTGCTTTAGAGTTGTGGTTAACATTTCCAGTTCTAAGCCTTTTACAGATTCCCAAATCTCTAATTCTTTACTTGATTTTTCTCTAACTCTCTGTACTTAAAAATACTGTCAGTGTTATAGTTGCAAATAAATGAATTAAAAATACTGTCCTTCTAGTCGCTCCTCACCTCTGGCTGCTTGTGCTTATGTGCTAGCAGAGTCCTGGGCACACAAAATACACTTCTGCTCAGCTTTTTACCTCACCATCTTCACTCGATGCGCAGTAAATAGTGCAAGGCTTTATGGCTGTGTAGGTCTTGCAGCAGGAGGAGGTCAGGGAGGGGCATGGCTATCAGTCTGTGCAGCTCCAATGCAAAGCCTCACCCAGGCGCTGGGGCTGCCTTATCGGTTCTGCATGATGTCTTGTTTTTAATACAGTGCTTGGCTTCTTTCTTTATTCCTGCACTTTGCCAGGAAATGACAATTGAACAATTAAGGCACAAAGCAGAGAGGGTTTAGCAAATCATGAACTGTTTTGAATTTGCCTCATTAGGCTGCTTCAAGCCATCTGTTTAAAAATAATTTACACATCTTAAGTTTGCTCTGGAGAGTAGTAGGTAGACCTTCATTAGAGCAGGTTTTATTATGAACGTTACCTTTAGGGGGCTTTATGTTGTTGTGGAAAACATCTTCCTGCTCGCTGAAACAAACTTTCCCTATGAACAAAAGGAGGAGGCACATGTTTTGTACTTGCAGTCTGCTGTCATAACTGTGTTCTTGGGAACCACCGCGGTTCATTGAGAGGCTGGCTCTGAAGGAGTTCTGTACAGCCACTAGGTGCCTCTGGGTGTGAGAGCAGAGAACAAGCTGGGTTGTCTTTGGGTTATTAGCGGAGCCACAAATAATGTTTAACTAAATGTATGTCACCTTCTATTGGTAAATGAAAAGCTTGTTAAAATACCACTGTGGAATTGAGTGATTTTTTTTTCCAATTGCATGCTGTTTATTAAGGAGGAGAATGTCAATATTTTACAGGATGCAACTCTTGTGAAATCTCAGAGCAAAAATATTGCTGAGAACTGTAAATATTTTTGTTCTTCAATTAAGATTTTATTCAGCTTTTTGTGGTAAGGAGGAAGCCTACGAACAGACTGACTGTTTGCACATGCATTCAGGTATATAACCAACCAGGAAAAACAAAGTGCTTTGTGTAACTGCATTTGGTTGCAAATGTTGAAGATATTCTTTGCAACTGCACTTTTTAAAATAAGGCTTCTCTTGGAATGCTTGACTGGAGTCCTTTCCTGTTTAAAAAAAAAAAATGTCACCTGGGCCCACACTGAGGGAAAAAAAAAAGGGGGGGGAGGGATGAGGGAAATGAAAAAATCCTGATTTGTCTTGCATTGGAATGAATGAATGTTCTAAAAATGAATAGAATATGTGGCTTCTGCCATACTACGTATGCCCTCATACTTCTGTTCTCTTTGCTGTATTTGTCTTTAACTGAAAGAGTTTTCCCTCAGGATTTCACTGTGAAATAGTTTTTTACAGTACAAACCTTTAAGTGACATAGAGTTGATTAATTCGTATAGATCAAATATGTGAAAAATTAAATCCATTTTCAAATTTGCCAACTGCTTTTTAAATGTAATAACTTCACAGCTGTCTACTGAAGAGTAGCTCATGCCAGGACCCTATCGCAAACACCGTTGTTCAGATCTTGAGCTCTCCTTTTCTGTTCTCGATTGGCGTGCAAGGTTAAGGCTGAAGAAAAAGACTTCAGAATATTTTACATGCAGAACGTTTTTATGAGTAAAATCTTTTGAGTTGAGCTGAATTAAATCTCTGAATCCATCCAAGTTGTGTCTCAAGCAGCAGATGGGAGTGATAACCATGGACCTTGTGATGATAAGCTTGTGTGGGGAGCCATGTTTACAGGAGAGAGTGGAGTGTTATGACCCAAGCCTACAGTTTTTATCAGTTAGATATTTGATATGGGAAAATAATTCTTCAGCATTTCGATGCTGAGTGAGAACAACTTGTCATGAAAAGTCTTTTAATTTTCAGTGATTTCTAGTTATAGTCCTTCCACAAAATGCAGCAAACTCTGCCTTTAGCTACATCTTCTTACCCTAGAAGATGACCTGAGGAAGATATCACCAGGAGTGCAGCTAATCCAGCTGTAGGAGATGAAAAATTGCCATGCTTAAAGCTCATCTCTCCCTTTGCTGCTGCGGACGAAATGGCACAGGATCAGCTTGCCCTTTCTGACAGGCCTTCCCCGAGGGCCATCAGCTGGGAGTGGTGGAGCCCAGTGCTCAGGAAATGAGGAGCCTTGAAAACAGCAGGCAGCTGGTGTGAGTGTACAAAATGGCTGCTGCAGAGAGCTGCAGAGCCCTCAGGAGCTCCTTGCCTTCCTGGGTTTGTGTCTCACTGCCTGAGTGCGAGGAGAATCTGCACCTGAGGGGCCTGCACTGCTTGGTTCTCTGAGCACTGGAAGAAGGTGCCAAAAGGCTGCCTTGGGGGTGGCTCTGTGCTGTGTCCTGGTGCTACTCGCTCCTGCATTCCCAGTGCTCTCATCCCAGAGGAGAAGGAACGTGCAGGAGGAGGACAGCTGCTGGCAGGGCAAGATGACAGCTCTCGAATGGCTGCCTGAAGAAGCAAGGGTGAAACAGGAAGTGTTTCTGGTAATTGGTTTTGGAAACTCACCTGAAAAATGGATTTCTCACTTCAGGAGAGAAACCTTTTCCACTCATCTCCCTACTCTTCCTTGGTCTGAACCCAGCTGGAGCTTCTAGAAGACAAATGCTGCTCAGAGACAGCAGCAGCCCTGTTCTGGCATCTGTGAGGGCCACCTAGTGCAGCAGCAGTGCTGGCAGCAGCCTCTGAAGTGACAGAACTCAGCCGAAGAGGAGGCAGGGGCTTAGCAGAAGCGGTTTGAAACTCTGTCTGTTGTGAAGGTAGTCCTTGAGTAGGGCTGGCAAGGGCTGGAACTATGAAGTCTTATGATTTATTTTATTTTTCTGAAAACCACAGACCCTTATTTCTCCTGTGTATGTGAGAATGTAACTGTTCCTTGAAGGAGTCATTTCTAGTCTGTGCATTTGGGGAAGAAAATAACTCATGACCCGAATGCCCTCGTACAGCTTGGAACTTAGAAAGTTCATTGTAGTTAATTCACTGAATGCATAGCGGGGTGTGAAAGGCTGCCAGAGATGCTGGGATGGAAGACAGGGCTATGAAATTATTTCCTCCAAACTCACAGCCTGAAAACAAAGGGGGAATCTGCAGGCTTTCCATTTGTCCCTATGTATGGTTAGAAGTCCTTGGTAAGTGGCAGAGGAGCTGAGAGGCAGCAAAAGAAGAATTAGGACAGAAGCATCTCCAGCTCCAAGTTTGTGCTTGTAACTCCAGAGACAAGGAGACATGCAGGGCATGACAGAGCTTGCAGAAAGGAACAGAAGGGGAGCTCTACCCTTTCTTTTACACCTTTATCCCAGAAAGGTTGTAAACAATACCACTTTTCTGAGGAACTTGAAATAATGAATTTTTTTTTTTTCACCCAGTAGAAGGGAAGTTGTGTGACTGTAACAACCATGCCTAGGGCAGTGAATTCCTGGCATTGTGACAAAGTCATTCTTAAACATTTCCTTTCCCTATATAAAGCAGACTGCTCAGGTGCCAGCATTTTGGAGGCTGTAATACTGGCAATGAAGAGGCTATGTGCTGTTCTGGTTGGAATTGCCTATTAAATCTCAGCAGTCATATTCCTTTTTGAAAGTAGAACTGAAACTGAGTCAGACCGGGCTTTGTGTGAGAGTGTGCATAGTCATCAGACAGAAAACATAGGTGCTTCCCAGGTTGTCTGTCCGCACAGAGCAGTGATGGCATGACTTGTGACAGGCTACCTCGGCGAGAAGGGAAAAGGTGACAAGAAAAGGAGGTCTGTGCGTTAGGAGGTCTGGGTGGTGCTGGATTCTGGCAGCCGGGCAGCCCTGCGGTGCAGCACGTGGAGTGGTTGCTCAGGCGCGGTGGAACAGAGCAGGGCTTGTGGTGCTCAAATCAGAGCGTTTACTTTGAGATGTTCATTGGTCTGTGACGTAGCTCTTCTATTGGAAATAAAAATCTTCTGGAGAAATCAGATTCCTTATGGTTCATGGTGGTTTATAGCCAGCCACGCGACCTAGTTGCACCTTGGATACTGAGCTCTTCTGTTGTTATATGCATACACGTTTGCACACACACACACAACCCTAGCAGCAAAACAATTAGATACTGTGGAATTATGTAAAAACTTTGGTTAAATTAAATTTGTGATATGAGGGACAGCCCATATCAAATGACAAGTAGAGAGCATGGAAAATTACCCTGCCTGCTGTAACCATCCAGGTCTATGAAATAAGATTGGAGGGGATGCGCCACAGGTTTGTCCTACTAAACCTGCTTAAAATACTGATATTTTGACAATGCTATAGCTTCAAATGTAAGCTTATATGCTAAATAACTTAAAGGTGCTGTTATGTAACTTCTTCAACTGTTCTTTTGCCTCTTTCCATCCTGCAGATCACACATCCGTGGGCGGGCTGGGAGACAGTTTTTATGAATATTTATTGAAAGCCTGGCTTATGTCAGACAAGACGGACACAGAAGCAAGGAAAATGTACGACGATGCAATTGAGGTGATTATAATTCCTTGAGTTTTCCTGTATAGTGGAACTTAAAGCATTTTTGATCATTGAAGGAAAAAACAACATATTGGACTTGTTTTGATTATGTAAGTTTTAAGCAATCAGTGAGACTAGCTTTCGCTCTGAGTAGTTTAAAAAGTATTATTGTGGAATATATGTGATGCAGATTACTGTGCTAAAAATATCAGCTCATCCAAAGTGTTATAATGTAAAAATCCAAAACATATTTTATTAGAAATAGCTCTAACAACCCAAAGATGTGCAGAATGACCAAGTTTTTTTCCATCCAGCGTTCATAGAATCATTCAAGGACTTGAAATGCTGAATTGTTTTATTCTTCAAGTTATTTTCTAAAGTGTTTAGATGTTATTTGCAATATTTATTTTGTGAAATGCCATTCATAGCCATTCCTTGCTCTATAGCTCTGTTGTAATATTGTCCTGCCCCATCTCACAAATCAAGAAGTGTCCACCCAAGCAGACCAGTACTGGAGAGGCAGTTGAGGACGTTTTGGGCAGGGACCTTGTGTTGGTGTCTCTGAGCCTCGTGCTGCCCAGCTGATGTCTCTGAGCTCCCCCATAGGCAGGCATCTCCTTTCCTCAGGCTCACTTGCACCCACATAAGCCCACGTGCCTAAGCTGCAGTTTAGAACAGCAGAGAGTAGCCAAGCTAGCTCCAGGCTGGTTAGCTGTGATGCCAGCAGCAGCAGGGATTGTGTGATCTTGTCCACATGCAGAGTCATACTCGGTGCCAGACCTGTTCCGTGCTCCGGAACAGGTTGCTTCCAACACAAGCCTTGAAAACTTAATTTTAGGGCAGGCAGACTCCTAAAGTGCAACCCCTGTTCTCAGTTTCAAAAATTCACATTTTAAAAAGTTATATGATGAAATCAGAGTTGAAGATGCTTTGAAACTCTAATGTGTCTTATTTCTGACCTGAATTTAATTAACTTTGGCTTTCAGCTACTTGAACTTTTTCCTTCTCTGCATTGTTTTAAAGGACTGTCAGCATCATGTAGCTGGTTATTAAGGTATGATGGACATGCTCTTCCAAAAGAGATATGTGATTTCCTTCTGTCTGACAACATAAAACAGTTCTTTAGACTTTGAATTACTTTTTAAGCTCTTTCCTAAGTACTTTCCAGTGTCTTTAAGTTTGTGGAGACAAGAACTGGGTACTTAGCTTCTGTAATGGTTCTTCTAACATGTCATCACCTGATTTCTTCTCAGTTTCTCCTCTTCACCCAGCCAAGAGCTGTTTGCACTCGTGACCTTTGCATCGCACTGTCATCCATTTTCCAGTTGGATTTACTCTGAAGTTGGTTGTAGTATTTTTGATTTACTGCTTTCCCAGTACTGTGATTTACATTCCCAATTTCTTGATGTGTGACCTTACACTTACCTCTATTAAAACACCATTGTTCAAGTGAAACCTGTTTTATCACTTGTTCTGTATGATTTCACACAGCTGACTTTTCCTTTATCACTATCTGTAGCTCCATCAATTTTTGTGTCATCTGTGAATTATTTTAGCTTTTTTTTTCTTTTAGCAGATTACTGGTAGAAACGTTGCCTCCCACTGGATAACTGTATCCTTGCAGGATCTTTATGGGATGAGGATTTTTGACAATTTTTTATTTTGAACTATTCTAGCAGGCTAGTTTTTTCCCCACTTCATTTTTGCTGCCTTGATTTTGTTTAAGACTAATATTTTGTACAACACAAATATTTCTAATGAGAGCACTTGTCAATCAAGCGTTTAGTTTTTCAAACTACATAACTAATTGTATATGGTGCTTTCATTAACCTTTCAAAATACTGTTACAACATCAGCTATTTCCCAGTCCTTTTGAACTTTGTTAGCTTTCCCAGATTTGCCTAAATCAACATTAGTAGTTCAAAGCAGTAGCTGAATTCTTTCAGTAGTTGCAGATGCAGTTTATTAGGTCCTTTGGGCTTAAAAATGGCTGTTTAGTACTTGGCTTTTAACGTCCTCTGTGGTTACTGTTGACATATTTTATTCTGACTCTTAGATGCCGGGCACTTGAAAATCAGAGAATACAAACTCTCTTTGATTCTCTTCACTGTAAGCCCAGTCTTGCAAATATTTTGCATGGGCAAATCTCTGTCTCTGGAGACACAGCAAAGCAGGTGGGGGCTAGAGGAAAGGATGGTGTGCATATACCTTTGTTTCACATAATTGCGTGTTGAATTTTTAATTAAAATCTCAAAATATGTTCAGAGCCCATTCCCTTACCGTTCTTTTGTTGTTGCCCATATCATAGGTCTTCCTTCACAGCTGACACTTCTTATTCTTTGTTTTTCAAACTGTTGAGCAAAATCTCAATGTCATTTATGCAAGCAGAAGGGGAAGGGTGTAAAATACATTCTTCCCACTCATAGTACAGAGTTGGAAATGTTCGCAGCACCCACCAGTCTAAAAGAAGGGATCTGTACTGCCAAGCTTCACTCCCTTAGCTTATACAGAGGGGAGTGAAGATGTACCACCACACCCTCCCTCTCAGGTTTTGGTGTAGTGACACCCTATTGGAGACGCTAAAAGGAATAAAGATAGCACCTGTTTTTCAGATGGCCAGATTCCCAATTTATGACATGTAAGGTCTTAGCCAGCTCACCACGTACTTCAAATCAAGAGTATGAACACGTTCTGTTCTCCATAACCTCTGCAGGCTGCTACAATATGAGCGTAGCCTTCTGCTGCACAGCACACATCTTTACAGTGGCCTGTTGTGTAGATTCACAGCTGTGGTAAGAGCTGAAATTGTGAAACTTGTTGAGATTTTTTTTTTATGTGGTGATAAATTCTGAAGATGGGCTTCTTTCCATTCAGCATCATCATGTGGACCTCCCAGCCAGCCTGCTTTTGAGGTGCCTTTGCTCCTCCCCACACTGGCCGGAGGTGGGGAAGCTTCCTTTCTGGTCTGTTTGCTTTGGGTGCTCTGAGCTGCTAGACTCACAGATCCACGCTTTTTTTTTTTGTTGCACAGTGTTAGATAGCCAAAAGAAGGATCCAGCAGTGTGTTCAGCTATCACAACATAGCAAGTTCTGCTGCAAGACAGCTCAGAGAATGCAGTTTTTTTGTAACCATAGAATCGCAGAAAGTACGAACATTAGAGGGAACATCCTGACATCCTGTGTTCACATCTCAGACAATTGTTTCTGGCATGTCACAGGCTAAAGGAACTTCTTTCATCAGTTAGTCTCACATCCCAGAGAAATAAGTGTTTTCTTTAGGAGCTCAAGCATGCATGTCCACTCTAGTGCATCTGTACTCCTCACGGCCAAGCTGGGTGCTGTTGCTGTGCAGTGCCCACAGGAGTGCTCGGTGGCACTGGCCATCCAGCCAGGGTACAAATGTCAGATCCCTTCCAACCTTCTGAGGCTTTTTCTGATCCAGCAGGAGCGGTATCCCTGCAATGCCCGGGTGTTCTTTTGTAATTGCTGTAAATATTGTCTTTTTTGTACAGTTAGCAAGCAGGTTGTTGAATGACACAGTATTTTCAGAAGATTGCATTTATTTTCTTCTTGAGGATGCTTCCTTTTCTCCTTTTAAGGTGGTACTTAATAATTAATTAGCTGACAGAACTTGATTTTCAGATTTCAAAAACTACTCACAAACTAGACAGTGATGTTCAAATTCAGACCAGGCTCTCTGCTCAGAAGAGGGGCACGCTGCAGGAAACAATGTTCTTCAGACAAACCCTGAAAGCAAGTCTAGAGTGAAGGAGTAGCTGATGGAGTGGTATATAAATTTTAACCTTTGCTGACTCTGCACAGCAGTTTTATTTCCCAGAAAATGCACCTCCAACCATTTACTCCTCAACAGTGACAAAATTGCTAAAAGACGTAATTCAAAAGAGAATTCCATACAACATTTGGATAAAGAGTCTTCCTCCAGTAAATCACAGAATCACAGAATGTTAGAGATTGGAAGGGGCCTCGAAAGATCATCTAGTCCAATACCCCTGCTGAAGCAGGAACACCTAGATAAATAACTAATCCAAACCCTTAGAAGAGCTTATGGCAAAATGTGGCTTCCTCAAAGAAGGGCTCCTCAAGTTTTATGTACCGTATGATCAAAAAAATCCCATCATCATCATGTCAATTTTGTCACAGTCCAAGATACTTGAATCAATGCAGCTAATGCTGCACATCCTAGCATCATCTTCAGTGGCATAATTTTCAGCACCTCCTGTCTTTCCTACAGCAATACTTTCTGGACAGATGAGGCTTTAACAGTTAGCTGCATCAGGCTGCCCAGCAGCAGAAGTATTGTAGCACAGTATTGTAGCAATCCTCAGTACCAATTTGCATGATTGTTACACAACCATTCTGAAGCCGTCAGAGACTTGGCAGTTTCTGCTCTGTCAGTTATTTCTGCATTCTTTCCGCTGGATCCTGCCGTAAGCACAAACTTCAGAGCTGTCAGTGGTATTAGTGAAGAAGTGAACCCAAGAGGAATGCAGATCAGCACTTCTTTCATTACTTTCAGAATACATGGACTCAACAGAGGATAGTAGAAGAATTTTTCCATCCAAATGATGGCTCAGTGCAGAGCGCATGTAAGGAGTGGAGTCCTGCTGATTGCAGTGTGGTCATCTCCCAGTAATGCACTGCATTGCTGACAGTGCTTCAGCACCTGGGTGGAGGACTCCTGTCAAATACTGCTGGGTGCCATACAGCTGCTTTAACAGCCCTACAGCACTTCAGCATCATTTGGGAACAAGTTAACTTGAAATGTCTACTGTGTGCTTTTAAATCTGAATTATAATTTACAAGCCGCTAGTGTCTGTATTTGTTACCTGAGTCTGCATGGTGAGAACCTGCATGGGTATTATGTAGGTACCAGTGATACCGCTGCGTGCAGCAGACCTGACCGCCACATCCAAGAGCTGTGTAAATGTACGTGAGATCCCCTGGTGGTGTAGTCTCTGTGTATCTGATTTTAGTGCAAAGTACAGGTGCGCACCTCCTGGGGTGTAATTTACTGGAGGCATCAGCAAAGTAGCAGAGAGGAGTAGTAATTCACTTTGTAATAGATCTTGGGGATGGGAAGGAGAGTAGTAAATGCCTTTTAAATGGCACTTCAATCCTTCAGCTCTAATCAGCCTTAGGGTGCTCTGACTAGTGCTTCCATGTGCTTTAAAGGAAGTTGTGAACCCATCAGTACAAAAAGAGGTTTTGGGAAAGAAGGTAGGAGTAATGTCTCCATGATAAAGAAAATATCTATAATGGACTCAAACTGTAGCAGCTTTCTACTTACATGGCATGCTAAAGAGTAAGTACTGTAGTAGATGGTGGAGATTGTCAGTCTTTTTCAAAGAGGCTTAAGTAAATGTGGTTTTCCGTGGAGTCTGCAAACTTTGGAAAGTCACGTCAGCTGTTCTCCAAACAGTACTGAAAGAGTAAGCAACACCATGCACCGGTACAAATGTGCAAAGTGAAAGCAGCTGTTACTTCACCTACTAATAACTGTGCTTCTTTGTGAACAGCTGCATGAAGCCTCTCCCATCCTTTGGCCATGTGCAGTCAGAAAGCTGCTGTGCAGAGGCTAGACGGGGGCTGGAGCATTCCTCTCGCTTTCTGTTGAAGGCTGACTGAGAGTACGGGTGCTGCAGTTACATGCACTGCTGACTACAAGTGCCCAGTGGGGATGTATTTGCTGAGTACACACAGACTGTGGAGTAGAACAGATATTTACTGCTCGGAGTTAGCAGGTAGACAAACAGCCATGTGACCCACAAAACAGACTTAATTCTCAAATAAAATTATAGTGCCATCTACATTATGGCTTTCTTATGACTGGTCTCGTTAGAATCTTGGGGCATTTTTTTTGTTCACTGAAATTATATTCTTACAGCTGTTTGTTTCTGTAGTGCTCAGAAGTGAGTTTGGCAAAGGTAAAATATTTTTGTTCTGAAAACAATATTTTATTCGTAGAAGAAGTGTTAAAATGTAAAACTTGCATTTAAAACAGTGTTTGAAGGTTCTCTTAATCTTCTTGTAGGCCATAGAAAAACATCTCATCCGAAAGTCCAATGGAGGACTGACCTTCATTGGGGAGTGGAAGAACGGGCACCTTGAAAGAAAGATGGGCCATTTGACCTGTTTTGCGGGGGGAATGTTTGCCCTTGGAGCAGACGGTTCCCGCGATGACAAAGCTGGACACTACTTGCAGCTTGGAGCTGAAATTGCACATACTTGTCACGAGTCATATGACAGAACAAGTAAGACACGTTGCTATTTATTTCAGTTGCTGAAATATGGAAATGGTTGACTTATTGCCAAGAGCTGTTACAGACTTGTTCCTTTTCCAACATGCACTTCTTTATCCCAGTATAATTTTCTTAACATCCATGTATTTACTTCTGATCCCCATCGTGGTGAGTGAATGCAAAACCAGACTTTGTACGGTTCCTTCCTGCCTGTTTATCCCTATTCTTGCATCAGCTGGCTAAGATATGCTATGTGGGTGCCGGGATGAAGGAGTATGTGTGAATTCTTGTCCTCCCAGATCCGCAGGGGAGTATTTCATTTCATATACACTGATCTTACAGTTGTGGAGGGTGAGAAATTTGTAAATGCAGTTTTTACTGGTTTTGGTAGCAGTGCATTCTGGGTAAGTACAATTGGACTGGAGTGGGTGGAAGTTACTATCCAAATCTTGGGACGGCCAAGGATGTGACTGATGAGGAGACAGTGTCAGCCTTCACTGTTGGGCTGGAAATTTCTCAAGTTACTCTTTCAGAGTAGGCTTTCTTTTTTTGTGCTTAATAGTGACCTTGGTTTGTTGTTTACACTTACTGTGGCTATAAAATCAAAAGACACAATTAAAATGTAAGTCTCAGAATAATAAGCAGGAAGGCCTTGAGGACTGGGCTGTCAGCAGGAAAAAGTTAATAGAAAAAAGTCAGGAGCTCCTTCTGTAAACTGAGAGTTGAAAAATGCCAGTGCAGCCCTCCTCTGTATGAGGTGAAGAATTTTCAGTAGAGATAAGAGAATATTAACACTGCCTTAGAAGACAAGTGTAATTTGTCATCCAGCATACTCTGTACAAATCTGAATTGGTAGCAGAAAGAAGGCAGGGAAGAACCAACAGAATGATGAGAGTGCCGGAGCTTTTATCTTCCAGTAGGAAAATAAGAGCTTGGCCTGCTCAGACAAGAAAAATATTGCCCAAGAAGGGAATAGATGTGTTGTCATATCAGTGGCTAAACTCTGAAAAGAAATACGTCTATTTTAAGATAAAAACAACACCATTATATGAGGAGCAAGAATTTGTACATTTGCCATGAATAAGTGTAGGTTGGAAATCGAAAATAGCGTGAGCTTCCAAAACAGTTTCCATGTAGAAGTAATGGGAACTAAAACTCGAAGCATTTTTAAGATGAGAGCTCATGTATTTATTCACAAGGATTACAAGGCATCATTGTAAAATTGCCTGTAATTTTAAACAATTCAATTTGACGGTCAGGAGGGATATTTTCACCTGTGTAGCAACAACATTTAAAAAAAGAAAAAATATTAGAAGACTGAAGGAAAAAGATATGAGATAATATTACAGATGTTGTTGCATTTTGAAAACTTGCATTAAACATTTTAAGTCAGGTACTTTAAGAATTAGCTATGCTAAATTTACAATTGTAAGTGCAGCCCTTTTTTTTTTTTATCCTTCAGATGTTTATTCTGTACCCTAAATAAGTCAAGGCAGGGAGATTAAAAAAAAAAAATCAATAAATAAATTTGGCTACATATTTAATGACTGTGTAGGAACACATGCAAGGAACAGACTGAAAGTTGTACAGACAGCTGTGAATTTGCAGTGCCCTAGTTTTCTTTTGTTCAGTCCTGCAGTCTCAGTAGTTTGGATTTTTTTTTTTGTTTGGCTGTTTTTTTTTTCACCCTGACTGATTTTTCAGAGAAAATAAAGATCTGTTATGTGCAAAATGTCAGCTTCTTAACGCTTTAACAGCAGAATTTAGACATAATTGTACACTGTCATGGGACAGACTCTCTTTGGGAGGGCAGACAGTTGTTCTGGTTCAGATGATGGATTTATATTTGAGTTGGTAGAAAGTCTCTCGTTCCCATATACGTGAAGAACTTTTGCCCCATTTGATGTCCCCAGAGGAGACAGTGAGGCTCTGAGGCTGTGTGCTGAGGACAGACAGCTCTTCTCTTCAGGTACACCAGCCAGAGCTGTCCTTTCCATGATTGCTTATAATAAACAACAGTACATGCCTGGTGTTATTTTTTGAATTATTTTTTATTTTGCCACATTACTACTTTATGAGGCAGCCTAAATTTTTGTTATGGATGTGTATGAAAAAGCTACTGTGTAAAGGTCCAGTTTTAGCAAAAGCAAAGCAGAATTTCACAGAACAAAAGCACTCCTGGAAAAGGAGGGCGTTAGATTGCCAACTGTCCGTACCCTGTTGTGCATAGTGCAGGTATGAAAGCATGCTTAGAAAAGAGAAAAAGAATTCAGTGTTACAGAAGGCATCAGGCAGATTACTTTCTGTCTTTGCTACAATGTCTTTACAGTAATATTATCATAGAAATCATGAAATACCATCTCCTGAAATTCTGCTTTCAGATCACACTTTCCATGGCTTGCATAAATAACTAAACAAGAGACCCTTGGCCACATGGCAGCTGATTTAGGGGCCAGGATTTTTGTATAGTGTCATTTCAGATAGACTCCACTGGAGTAGTTTTGCTCTGAGCAGATTTTATCAGTGTGATAATAAGTAAAACGGTCCTGTCCTGCTGTGACAGCCCACCTCCTTATTTAGCACTGAGGTGATTTTATGCCGTGACATTTGCGGCTGGAGCCTTTTGACTTATTAGAACGCTTTTAGGCAGTAATAGTATCCTCTGAGGCCGCTTTTCCCCCCTCATACATTACCCTGTGTCTTCAGGCAAACTCTGTCACCCTATATGAGACACAGCATTTGCCATGGCTTCAGCCTTTTGTAACCAAACAAGGTAGTACAGCCCTTTTCTCTTGTTATTCACTGGCTTTTGCCTCTGTTCTTCATTTACTTGCCTTTGGAACTAAAGTTACCACAAGTGATGTGAGAAGTCACCTGTTGAATTACAGTTGCCCAGCCTCTTGTAATTTCTTTGACCAACTCTGTGGCCCCTTTGCTTCTGGTGATGGCTTCTAAAGACCTTTGAGGTGAGGCAGGCCATTCTGAAACCCACCCCACTCTCCGATCTACGCCTTGACATCAAGCGTTCTATTGCCAGCCAGTTTGATTTCTCAGCAGCACATCTGCATGGTGTTTAGGAGTCGTTGCCCCTGCAGGCATGGAAGACCATCCTCTCCCAGTTGTCACCGCTGTGTTGCAGGAATTCCACACACCCTAGCTATGTTACAGTGCTCCCAAATGTGCTCGAACCCATTCTCCAACTCAAAGACTTCTTCTAGGTTCCTGAAACCTGTCCACAGCAGGGGCGTTGGAACTAGATGATCTCTGAGGTCCCTTCCAACCCAAGCCAGTCTATGATTCTATGATTCTATGAAACGTAAGACAAGAAGGTGTGTGGTTTGCCATGTTTCATTAGGAGAAGATTGAGGACCACTGTGCACATACAAAGGCATCCTGTTTTTTCACCTCTTTACTGGTGGAAAAAAAATCTCCTACCCTAACTTGCTTAGAGGAGCCACAGCCTACTGCACCTTCATGCCTTGCTGGGTCAAGCAAGGAGATTGAGTCTCAGCCCATGAGGCTCCGTCTCTGCCTTCATACATAACACCATCAGCTGGCAGTTGCTGCTGCTGTAATCAAAATTAGTCAAGGTGAAGATGCATGTTTTTTTCACAGGGGCAGAGGTGGAGGAAGGATGAGACTCACTCCAGTTTGGACTTACAGGGCCTACACCTTCGCACAGAAGCTCAGTTCAGGCTGGTGATGTTGGAGATCAGCCCACCTCTCCCGAGAGGAAGACTTCTGTCTCTTGAATCTAAGGATGCCTTAATTTCACATCTCAGCCAAACAGATAACAGGGAATAGTAATGTTTTGCGGTAGGCAGACCGATTCCAGTTCAGAGTCAGTTTGCTTGACCTCTGTACAGACCTCAGTGTTTGAGTAAGGGACCTGGCCATCACAGTCACCCAACTCAAGTATTTGCTTTGATTGCCCTAGAGACTGACTAATTAGAAACAGGTTAATCATTCCCTTCAAGCTAGCTTTGGACACTTGAACTATGTTTTCACCCTGCCATTTTTTAGGAGCAAATCTGAAATCACTCCAAACCTACCCCTTGAGAAAAATTTTGCTATTTCTGTGCAGTCGTGGCAAGTCTCAGTGCCCAAATATAGAGTGGTCTGTCTACCTGACAGCCTTCTCCTACATGGCTTGTGACAGGTTTTGCCTTAATCCTTCCAGGTGTTGCTCCATCCTTTGGATTCCCTTTCCCACCAGATTGCACTGTTACCCATTTCATTGCCCTCTATGTTAAGAAGTGCAGAGACTGCAAGGAGCTGCCTCTGAGTAACAGTCAGGAACTGGCTGAGAGCCTGTGGGTGAAAATTAAGGGTGGGACCAATAAAAGGCAGCTGGTGGTCGGGGTCTACTACAGGCCACCTGATCAAGGGGAGCCTGTTGATGAGGCCTTCTTGCTTCAGCTGAAGGAGGCATCACAGGCATGGGCTCTCATCCTCATGGGGGATTTCAACCACCCAGATATCTGCTGGGACAACAACATGGCAAGCTGCAACTGATCCAGGAGGCTGCTGGAGTCCATCAACGATAACTTTCTGGTTCAGGTCTTGGACAGACTGACCAGAGGAGATGCGTTGCTGGACCTAGCGCTCACCAATGTGGCGGAGATGGTCAAAGAGGTTAAGACTGGAGGCAGCCTTGGCTGCAGTGACCATGCCCTGGTTGAGTTTGTGATCCTGAGGAGCGTGAGCCTGGCAAGGAGTGGAGTCAGGAGAGCGAACTTCAGGAAAGCAAACTTCAGGCTGTTTGAGGAGTTGTTGGAAGACGTCTCCTGGGAAACTGTCCTTAGGGACAAGGGATCGGAGCAGAGCTGGCAGCACTTTAAGAACATCTTTCTGAGAGCACAAGAACTCTCCATCCCCCAGAATAAGAAATCAGGCAGGGGAGGCAGGAAACCAGCGTGGCTGAGCAAGGACCTGCTGGTCAAGTTGAGGGAAAAGAAGGCAAAGTATAGGCAGTGGAAGCAGGGATGGGTGGCCTGGGAGGATTACAGAGGTGCTGTCAGGATATGTAGGGATGGGATCAGGAAGGCCAAGGCGCAGGTAGAATTAAGCTTGGCGAGGGATGTAAAAAACAACAAGAAGGGTTTCTTTAGCTACATAGGGCAGAAGAGGCAGGTGAAGGAGAGTGTTCCCCCTCTAATGAATGGAAAGGGAGAACTGGCCTCCTCTGATGTGGAGAAGGCTGAGGTACTTAATGAGTTCTTTGCCTCGGTCTTCACTGCCGGTCAGGCTGCCCAGGTCTCTCGTGCCCCTGAAAATCCAAGTGGGGATGGGGGGAGCAAAATCCTTCCCAGTGTAAGAGCGGAGCAAGTCCGAGACCACCTGATGGGACTGAATGTCTACAAGTCTATGGGGCCGGACGGGATGCATCCCAGGGTCTTGAAGGAGTTGGCTGATGTGGTTGCCGAGCCGCTCTCCATCATATTTGAAAAGTCGTGGCTGTCAGGCGAGGTCCCCGGTGACTGGAAAAAGGGAAACATCACTCCCATTTTTAAGAAAGGGAGAAAGGAAGACCCGGGGAACTACAGGCCGGTGAGCCTCACGTCTGTGCCTGGGAAGATCATGGAGCGGATCCTCCTGGAGGAGATGCTAAGGCACATGCGAGATGAGGAGGTGATCCGAGACAGCCAGCACGGCTTCACCAAGGGCAGGTCGTGCCTGACCAATCTGGTGGCCTTCTATGATGGAGTGACGGCATCGGTGGACCAAGGGAGGGCGACGGATGTCGTCTACCTGGACTTGTGCAAGGCCTTTGACACGGTCCCGCACCATATCCTTATCTCTAAACTGGAGAGATGTGGATTTGATGGGTGGACTGTTCGCTGGATAAAGAACTGGCTGGAGGGTCGCAGCCAAAGGGTTGTAGTCAATGGCTCTACGTCCAGGTGGAGGCCGGTCACGAGCGGTGTCCCCCAGGGGTCCGTCTTGGGACCGGTGCTCTTCAACATCTTTATTGACGACTTAGACTGTGGGATCGAGTGCACCCTCAGCAAGTTTGCTGATGACACCAAGCTGAGTGGTGCAGTTGATACCCCTGAAGGAAGGGATGCCATCCAGAGGGACCTGGGCAGGCTGGAAAAGTGGGCCCACGAGAACCTGATGAGGTTCAACAAGGCCAAGTGCAAGGTGTTGCACTTGGGTCGGGGCAATCCCAGGTGTGTGTACAGACTGGGAGAAGAACTCCTTGAGAGCAGCCCTGCGGAGAAGGACTTGGGCGTTGTGATCGACGAAAAGCTGGCCATGAGCCGGCAGTGCGCTCTTGCAGCCAGGAAGGCCAATGGCATCCTGGGCTGCATCAAGAGAGGGGTGGCCAGCAGGGAGAGGGAGGTGATCGTCCCCCTCTACTCTGCCCTTGTGAGGCCTCACCTGGAGTACTGTGTCCAGGCCTGGGGTCCCCAGTACAGAAGGGATGTGGAGCTGTTGGAGTGGGTCCAGAGGAGGGCCACCAAAATGCTCAGAGGGCTGGAGCACCTCTCCTGTGAGGAAAGGTTGAGGGAGTTGGGATTGTTCAGCTTGGAAAAGAGAAAGCTCCGGGAAGACCTCATTGCGGCCTTCCAATACTTGAAAGGAGCTTACAGGCAGGAGGGGGACCGACTTTTTACACGGGTGGATAATGGTAGGACAAGGGGGAATGGGCTAAAACTGGAAGAGGGGAGGTTCAGGTTGGACATCAGGAAGAAATTCTTCCCTGAGAGAGTGGTGAGGCGCTGGCACAGGCTGCCCAGAGGGGCTGTGGCTGCCCCATCCCTGGCTGTGTTCAAGGCCAGGCTGGATGGGTTTCTGGGCAGTTTGATCCAGTGAGCTGGTGGCTGGCAGCCCTGTCCACGGCAGGGGATTGGAACTAGATGATCTGTGAGGTCCCTTCCAACCCAAGCCATTCTGGGAGTCTAAGACTTCAGACTGCTGAGCTGTAGGTTGGAAAAATGACTGAGGATATCCTGAGAAGCTCAGGTTCTTTCTAAGGTTCTTTTGAATTCCCAATAGTTTCTGTTTGAGTTGAGGATCAATCTAGCAGTCCCTGTGGGATGCCTTTCTAATTCACCAGCTGGAAGAAGCTGCTGGTCTTTGGAAGACGAATGCAGGCGGTACAGGCATGATACTGATCTGTCTGAGCAATGGAGTAACATCCCTGAGTCCACGTTCTCTTGGGATATGTAATGCACACACATCTCTGCTTCATACCTACACTGCTTTTTTTTTTTCTGTACCATAACCTGTTGTTTGTAAGAGTGACAACTCCAGTGCAGAATAAACCAGATGAGTAAGATGTCAGCTGAGACATTGTCAAGGTATGAGCAGATGCTGTCTCTGTCCCAAGGCTCAGAGAAAGCAGCGAAACAGGCAAAAAAAAATGGTAATGATTACTTGTTTTTGTGAGAAGTGTAAAATAACAGTGTACCGTGATGGAATGGTTCAGAGAGTCTCAAACAAAAATATCTTGGAGAATCTCTTCCTCAAATTTTATGAGAATTGGAAGCTAGGAAGTGTTATTACAGTTATAAATCCTTTCTTACTTTCAGGTAATTTGCTGCTAGATTGACTGTATTCATAAAGCAACTCATATAAAAAAGCAATGTTTCCAAAATTATTTCAAGAATTAGATATGTAAATGTTTGTCTAGAAGTCTAAGGAATTGCCCTTATTTTCAGCAGTGCTCAATTCAGTTCTCATCAAAGTCAACTTTAAATCAGGTAAAACCTCATTTAAAATTGTACCATTTTAGCCTTGAAATTTTGCGCTGTGATATAAAATTATTGCTCTCCGCCTAGACTGCTCTCACTGCCTGGGCTGTAGCTTGTCAAGCCCATTAGTAATACAATACCTGCATGAAATTGTGACCACTGTAGCGTTGTAAAATGGCTTTAGATGGTTCTTTGCTTAGAAAAATGCTTCCTTGAAAGATGCTGTGTTGATGGTAACTTCATTACTTTAGTTTGCTGTTAGCAGGAGCGATTAATTTTGCATCCTTGGTTTTAGATAAAAATGCAGCGAGGTTGTCCCAGTGTGCAGAGATCACCCATCCCCTATCTGAGCACTGAAGTATTTTCTAGAAGTGCTTAATAACACTAGAAGTATTTTTGAGGAAATAAAGATTTAATGCACCAGCATGCTACAAAGCAGCAGAAGGTGTCACGGTTTCTTTAGGCGACGCATCAGCAGGATGGCCCGAAATCCAGCTTTGTTGCTGGATAAGTGTGCGCAGCTGGCATGGGGTACCTGGTCTCCAAAAGGCTTTTTCAAAACTTCTCTAGCAAAGGCCATGAAGGATATTAAGCAGCTATAGCAAACGCAGCAAGTTCCTGCATGGAGGAAAAAAAAATTATTATAGTAAAACAAATGGGGCAGAGGTAATTAGTCAGCTCTTGCAAGAGATGGTGACTAACCAGTGGTGACCTGTTTAATATATTTATGTGAGTAATATTTCTTATAACTATAAATGTAAATTATATTTTATATTAACGTGGATGTATGTTTGTATATAAAATAGATATACAAATGTTGAGGAAAAGAGCATGATCAGTATGCATGCTTATGGCAACTGAAGAAAAGGCTGTTCAGGGTGTGAATGATGACAGAAGGCTGAAAAATTGCACCAGAATCTGATGAGTTATTGAGTATTAAATGAGTTAATTAAATTCAGTGCAGTAGTTAAATGTAAAGTCAGGTACCTGTGAAAAAAATATTCCGAACCTCACATGATGATGAGCTCTTAACTGACAACAACAGGAAAGGGAGGTTATAAAAATATCAACTCTTTATCAGTCAGGGGATACAAAGTGAGAAATAACAAAGGAGAAAATGTCCTGATGCCGCTGCATTCATCTTGTCTGTACTTGTAGCGCTGCGCTCAGCCTAGTCCGCGCATTTCAGCCAGGCTGCAGCTGGATGGAAAAGGTGCGGAGAAAGGCCTGGGAGGAAAACTGAGGGTGTAGAACAGTTTCCCTTCAAGGAACAACTCAATCAGGTAGAATTCTTTCACATGGAAAAGGAGCAACTTAGGTCGGGAACAACAGATCTGCGAAATCACCGGGGGACTGGAGAGGGTGGGAAGGAATCAGTTGTTCACTCCAGCAGAACCAGGGACTGTCGAGTGGGTCTAGAAGGATCCAAGCTGAAAACAGTCCCCCAGCTGCTGGCACAGATGTCATTATATCTTCCTTTAAGGGCAGAAGTGGCAAATCTCTTAGTTCAGAGGTTTATTTTCAGATGTGGCTGAGTTTTCATTGCCTAGCTGGAAACCCTGTACTTGAGGATCCCGCCAGGAAGCGCATCAGTTATGGTGGCCTGACAGTACTTCCCCAGGCCAAGAGCTTGAAAGAGGTGCGGGCTACTTGGGATGATGACACCTGGAAGATCTTCTCCAGCTGTGCTGGGTGGGAGCAGAGGGCGTTAAAACCTCTGGTGACTCTTTGTGTTTCTTCTGCTCATAAAGAACTAATGTCAGGCGCTTTAATTTTATCCTATAATTGAATGTATTAATGTGTTTATATTCTTAGTGTTCCATTAGTTTTCAAGAGGATTACTGTACTCCTGTCAAGATAGGTAGTTTTCTCACAGGAACTGGATAAATTATTCATAAGAAAAATTAAAGGCCTCAACAATAGGAAATATTTATGAGACTGCTTGAAGATGAGCTAGTTTCTGCTTCTCTCACATGCCTGGGATGTAGCAGCCTCCTATGCACCCCTCCTGCAAAGATTTGTCAGGAATACATTTTTCTCTTTTTTCCTCTTTTTTTTTTTTTTTTTTTTTTCCCCTCTGCAGCATTAAAGCTGGGTCCAGAAGCGTTCAAATTCGACGGGGGCGTGGAGGCGGTGGCAGTGCGGCAGAACGAGAAGTATTACATCCTAAGGCCGGAGGTGATCGAGACCTACTGGTACATGTGGAGATTCACACACGATCCCAAGTACAGGCAGTGGGGCTGGGAGGCAACACAGGTAACTATTGCTTATCTGTCAGTAAATTGACCCCACTTCTTTTCCTTCTGTAGCCACTTTCCCCCAGTGGTACTGAACCACTTCAAATGACAATTGATGTTCACGAGTCCCAGCAGCCAGGGTACGTATGGAGGTGCGTGTTGTTACTCCTCTTGTGCAGCTGCTGAAACAGATCACAGAAGAAAGACGTTCAGCATGATACAGCTGGTGAGCTTTAGGCTTGGAAACGCAATCCGCTGGTCATGGCTGCTGCTGTAATCAGTAGTCCACAGCCCCCCAGGAGAGGCAGTTTATCTTGGGAGATGAAATTGCATTATAAATTACTTTGTTACATGTGTGAGCATTCTGTTTAGATTAAAAGAAACTGCTGTTCTTAAGGCTCTGCCTGGTCTGCTATTAAAACTCCAGTGGTAGGACAAATGTTCTCAGACAGTTTGTAGACTGGATAGCATGTACCTCTGTGGGTTGATAATATGGCTTTTTCTTTCCTTACCTGTCTGAATGGAAGGAAAGAAAATTGCCAGTCAGTTTTAATTTGCTCACTTTTAATGAAAAATACAGCGTCACAAGAAGCAGGCCATAATGGAAAGTGGATAAGCAATGGGTCATAAGGTAGAACTTAAAAACTGCTGCTAAGGTATTTTAGAGATTTACTCCCTTGGATGGATGCTTTGCTTTTGGTTTAAATGTGATCGTTGTATATCTTAACCAAATTCCTAAGTGTGAAAATGCTCTCGAGTCTTTCACACTGGAAATGCTTGTACTGGTCTACAGAAGCCCATATTCATCCTAAAAATCTTACTCTGTGCTTGTGGCCACCCCTCAGTCATCCATTGGACGTAGATGTCTGATAGGTATTGATTGTAGGCTGGCAATGTAATACTCAAATTGTAAAAATTATTTGTAATCTCCAAGAGGTGTCTCATTTTGAATGCTTCCTAGGGCTGATCAGTGAGCCTTTTCTGGTCTCACGTTTCTCACTGCTTCCACCTGCTGGTCTGGCCCTGCATCATGCAGAACTAATTTGCTGTCCCGGCAGTTGTCTGGTCGGTTTCAAGGTCTGAGTGACCAGTGGGCTACTGCAGCTCCTCCGCTTCCCTACTGCAGCTCCAGTGTTTGGAACCATAGCTTAAAGATGAGATAAACATTAAAGGTCACAAGATACTAATGAAATATTTTGATTGCAGCCGGGCAAACGAGATGAGGGAAGAGCCAAGGAAGAGAGCCTGGAGAAATGTTACTCTGCAGGTCAGGACCAGTTTAGCTTCAGAGGCAAGAAACCCAGAAAAAATACTTGGAGCAAGAGGAGACCTGTTGAGAAGCCTGTACTCATCAGGTCGAAGACAGTTAAGGCAGGTTCAGGGTATTCAGCTCAGTTCATCCCTGTGCTTCTCTCAGTGCAGTGACCATCAATGGAAGAATCCCCAAATTTTAAGGTTCTGCCTTAGTCTTGGTCAGGTTTTGCCCTGGAGACTGTTTAGTTATAACCAGCGCCACGCTGTTCTACAGAGAGATTTCACATTTGTCACATTTGTATTCCAGAAGACGTTGCTGCTATCTCTAAAACATCAAACACTGAGTCACATCTTCCCTCCTGCCTGAACTAGAAGTGTTTCCAATATGGCAAAGAAATGGGTTTAGTAACCTACCCCTTGCCAGTCAGTGTGTGTGCAGCAAACACCTGCTGATCTAACAGCAGCTCCTGTCAGAAGCTCTGACTGGGTGATCCAAGATGAGATTAGGGCCTTTGTACTAGATTAGAGAAAATACAAATGCAGATTTTTCAGGGCAAGTTCTGTCTCTTTAGCACACTGCAGAGCATGTTTTTGAATTGTAGTTGTTTCGTTTTCTCCACTTGCCTTCATACCTTCATTCCCACTAATGCTTTGAAACCAAGCCTTCCCTCCCTGTTCCCCTGCCCCAGCTTTCTGTGTGTGCAGGGCAAGATTTCGTTTTATCCTAATAAGGCCCCTGCACTGAAGTTGTGCAAATCAAGCACCCCGTGTGTTAACTGCCTCTGTCCTTTTATAGAGTGCTTTTTTCTGCTTACTTCCTCAGTAGTTCCTTTACCCAACATACCCACAGAATGTTTTTGAACTCTTCAAAAATGGTTTTGCCTTACCCCTCCCTCCCACAATTACAGTTTTTCCCACCATCACACTAACGCAGGAGCGTGGAAGCTTTTTGCTCCCCAGGGCTTTCTGTTCCCTGTACGGAGATAATAAGTTCTTGTGTTTACTCCTCACACCTACTCACTGCTTTCCCTTCTCCCCTGCCACACACAGTTCTGGCTGTGCTTATTCCTCCATTTATAAACAGAGAATAATCTGGTATAACTCTGAGCTTGCTGCTGTTGTGTAACACCGCCTTTATTCGCTTTCCTGTTGCCTTTTGACCACTGAACATACTTTGAAATCTGTATTCCAGACTTCTCATGGAAAACGTTACTTTCTTCATCAGAATTCTGCTAGATCCGTTACACTTTAGGTGAAAATGGATTTTGTTTGAGAATTTGAAATGGTCTTTTTTTTTTACATTGAACCTAATGTTTGGTGACTGAGTTCTAGTGGTCCCCCTTGTCTGGTCCTTTGAATGGATGCATACATCCCTACCCTCAGAGGTACTGGGGGAATTGGGGTTTGAGGAACTGGGGAATAGAGGCACTACAGTTTCAGTTCCAAAGAACTGGGATCAACTCTGACCTCTCTGTATGTCACAGGCCCTGAAATTTCAATTTGCATCATTTCTGAGTCCAGAGACGTGTATTTGGCAAGAGTGCAGGACTCTGTCTATTTTGCTGTTCTACTCTTGATTTGAATAAGGGGAAGCAGAAAATCCACTTCCTTTGGCAGTTTTTTCCATTATTTAATTAGTTATACTGTTAAAAATACGCTTTATTGCCCATTTGGATTTGTCTAGTTCCAGCTGTTAATCATTGGACCTTCCTATGACTTCCTGTACCACATTAAATGTGCTTTATTACCCCATGTTTTCTCGCCAGTTTTCACAGATTGCAATAAACCTACTGCTGGGTTGCCTGAAGAGGCTAAACAAATTGTGCTGGCTCCTGCTGTAAAGCATTTTCTCCGAATGTCTGCTCCCACCTCCGTTGTTCTTCTTTTTTAACAATGAAACCTGGAGCTGCGTATTCCAGTCTTTGTCTTTACCACAGCCCTGTGCAAAATTACAGCGATGTGCCTGCTTGTGTTTGCTGCCCCTGCGTGTGCTGCGACATGCACATAGGAGCTCAGGCAGACTTGTCTCTGGTGGCCACTCAGCTCTTTAAGCATCTGCTTTGCAGGCTAACCTGGTCCTGCAGTTGCACAGCCTTTATTTCTAGGTCTCAGGGTTTTGTCCCTGGCTGTGTGGAGCTCATTTTGCTTGGGCTCCAGTTCCCACCAGCTTACACTGACAGCTGTGTGTTATTTCTGCCAGCAGCAGCTTTGCAGTGGTTGATGAAACTCAAGACCACTCCTTCTGGGTCTCTGTTGGTGATGATTTTTACATCGCCAGCTCACTTAAAACACCGTTGCTTGGTTTTTAATTAAGATAATGTTGTTGATAAGGTGTAGTGCTGTTTTCTTCTTATCATAATGTGTTATGGGACCGTGTCAGTTGCTTTAGAAATGTTTATTGCACCTTTGCAGTTTCCTTTATCCGCCGCTTTGTAGACTTCAAAGAATGAAATCAAGCTTGCTGAGAAAGATTGTTTTCTGTAAAACCATGCTGATTGGTGTCAATTGTCCTCTTGTTCTTTTATATGTTTACACTTGTGTTTTCATAATTGTCTGGGACTTTAGTTATGCTGTCCTAAAATTATCCAATCAGCCTGCCAGTGCCTCAGAAGAGTGGCATTCCCTTGGTACTCCTCCAGTCCTCTCAGACTTCTCCCCTGTGTTCTAGGGTGCAATAAAAATTAACATCATTTTGTCAAGGGATTGATTTTGAGTGAAAGAGCATCCAGGTGGCAAATCAGGTGCCCCTACACCAGGTACTCTGAGACCTGTGTGAAGACAGAGCAATGCAAATTTCAAGTGGCTTCTTAGTAGCTTTTTTACAGCACCAGACACTTCAGACAGTGTCCTGTAGTTCTGAACCCCTCTGAATTAAGGACAATTTGTTCGTATGTGTGGGGAAGAATAGCTATGTAACAGTCTTCCAGGGGGATTTTTCCTTTACAGTTCATTACTGCCTGCAGTGTTGAGATCTCTGATCGATTAAGATAAATCCTCTGCCTGTCCTGAACTCCAATCTAGCCAGAGCCCATCTCCCCAAGGAAAAATTTTTGAAGATATAAGGCTACTTGCTAATTGTAAGGAAAAAAAAAAAATCAACATAAGCCTTTCTTCAGACTTACACCACTGCTACCTTCACTAGTGTTGCCCTTTCCACTTCTCCAAGCTTGAGACCCATACAGCACAGAGCAGGATCTCAGTGCTGTCTGTTGTCTGCAGTCTCAAAAAAAAAAAAAAAAAAAAAAAGGCGGTTTTTTACACTGACTTTGAGGTCTAATTCTTGAGGGAAAAATGAGACTGTGTCCTAACCGTTTGTCCCTTTCCGTTTTGTCACGGCCACCTGTGGCCCTCTCCTGCCTAAGCAGTGGCACACAGTGGGAGGGTTGCTACAGCATGCCACACAGCTTGCCACTCTCCAGAGCAATAGCCAGCATTGCTTGTGATGTGTAAGAGCGTGCGAAGAGATTGTCACGGGTGTGATGCTCTTGTGTTAGACATACAGCTTTCTCTACATAGGGAGAGCTTGGTCAGCCTGTATCCCAGCATGTGAACAGTCTCACTGTGGCCCTGGACTGCAGCAGTGACCAGATGTGAAAAGAGTTTATCCAGGCACTTTCTTCTCATAGGCCCAACAGAAAGGAAGAGTTTCCATCCGAAACTGGAGGAAGCTCCACTTGAGATAAGGAAATACAGAATGAATTAGACTCGCCAAATAACAAGAAATCCAGGTCTAAAATGCTGTGTGGAGAGAAGCTTCTTGCAAACCAAAGGGCCAAGTCCTAGGTTACTGAACCGCAGGCAGCTGTGTTCGGAGGTCGGTCGTGACAGGCAGCCTGAGCCAAGCCATTTCCTTCATCACTCTGCCTTGTCGGTCCCCATGTGAATCTGTTAGCAGAGCTGCTGTCTGCTGAGCAGACACCACCAAAGCAGTGGGGAAGTGCAAATAATCTGTGAATGGTTTCAGTGGCATTGCTTTGGGGCTGCTTTTAGCGGCTGGCGTGCTGTTAGGCCGTGTGTGAGCCGAATGATGAGAGCTCTGCACGACTGATATGTTCTTCCCAGTCTCCTCCTCTTCCATGTTATTTTTGCAGCGCTGTGCAGGGCGGTTTGTGAATCCGGGATCCACTGGCACCTCTCAGCATGGAATGTTGATGGGTGTAAGTCTGATGCTTTACAGACAAAGAGCTCCCCTGCGGTTCAGCGCGCAAGCTGAAAAGTTTCAGCTGTGTAACAGGGAAACAGAGAGAAGCACACACAGGAGATGGAAGAGTGGGGAGAAAACGGTAGATGGAAGGGTTTATGAGATGAAACCAACACTCCCTAAACATGAGTACAGTATTTAACCTCCTACCTTCAGTAAGTCACCATGACAAATTACACATCACAGAGTTCCCGTAACTCTTCAAACTCTTCCAGCTGCGAAATCCAGGAACGTTTGTCATCTTCCTGCGCTCCTCACAGCACGTGTTACCTTGGCTGAGTGATGGTGATGGTCAACCTTGTTACTTCAGTGTTTTCAAACTTTGTTCTGCGATTAATTGTCTTTTTTTTTTCCTTTTACCTTCCTTTTTGCAGGCGATTGACAAGTATTGCCGGGTCAGTGGTGGCTTTTCTGGTGTCAAGGATGTCTATTCCTCATCTCCTACATATGACGACGTACAGCAGAGCTTTTTCCTTGCTGAAACTTTGAAGTAAGCTGTCTTGTGTTTCCCATAAAAGCTGCCATCTAAGTTCTACGAAAATGTGTTGACTTAACAAATAATCTGTTGTCATGTCACGGTGGTTTGGGCTTTCTTTTTTTCCCCAGTATATGGTCCAAGGTCACCCTATTTTCCCAGCAGAAAATACGAGTAGAATTTCCCATGCAAGGAGCTTATGCTGAGGGAGCTTTCATTTTTAGGACTTCAGTTTGATTTCTGGCATTAAAATAGAGGAAAGGTATCTCCTCTTTAAGAAATTCTCTTTGCAAAAGGTATATTTTAGATACATTGACTGGACATGACTTATACAAGTACGTGCCATTCTGTGCTGTTGTAGAACCTGTTCCTTCTATGTGTGTCATTGGAAGGGAGTAAATGGAGAAAAAAAATTCTCCGTGCCCTTGGATAGCTCTCTAGAATGGTATTTATTAGAACCAAGAATATCAGACATTTTATATTCTTTTCTGTGCCTCGGATTTCATAATCTCTCTAATATTTTTCAATTTAGTCAAGTCAGCAGGACATCTATAGTCTGTTCTGCAAAGGCTAACACACTCTGTTGCATATTTGGTTCAGGGTAAAGTGTGTAAAGATTCTTTTTAATAACAACAACAACAAAAAAATACTCTTCTCTACTAGAATATGCCATAACCTTAACTTCTGGAGATGCTGCATAGAATAAGAAAAACATGTAGAGATAAAAAAAAAAAAAAAAATACGTCATGGAGACTTTNTTTACTAAGGGGTCAGTTTTTGGGGCTGAGCCAGCTTATCATGGCTCCTCATCTCCTCCATTAGTGACACAGGCCAGCTGTCAAGAGCACTCTAGTCACGCGGTTGTGATCGCACTGGGGTTTTGCCCATGTCTTCAGAGGTGTGGCAGTTTCTTGACAGTCACATTGGCAACTTTGGTAATGCAGTTCTGGCATTGAAATCTACCGATTCTTATGGAGAGTATCCCCCTCAGATCTTGTGAATGATCTACTTTTGGAAGAAAAGGGCCTGGGCTGGCCATGTTCCCTGCCCCTTTTTTCATTCCTGCATTGGTTGTCTCCGTGGACAGGAGCCGCTTTTGGCAGTGAGTGAGGCCAGAGCTGCTCTGAGGAGACTTGGTTGTTCTTTGCTGATGTACCCATGCCACTTTCTGCCAACATGTGAGGGGAGGGATGATACATGTGTTGGTGCACAAACCTGTCGGCAGGGAGGACTCATTAAGGTGCCCTTTCTGTCTTTACAACCCAGCGATATGAAGACGAAACAGTTGTAATCGCTTGGCAGCTGAGGGCGGCATGCGGGTTTTCCAGAAGGAAACCGTAATTTTTGCAGAGTTTACAGTATTTAGCAGGTTTTAGCTGCAATTTCTGTATGTGAAGATCGATTTAGGGTGTTGGGAGCTCAAAATGCACAGGGAGAAAGTAGGTCCTGACAGTGGCAGCACTGGTGCCCACTTCAGGCACCATGATGAGTTCTGCATGCCAGGTTCACCACACATGTGGTGGGAGTTTGGCCCTTCTGGCCTTCCAGACTCCTCTATATAGTCACAGTACTTTGTTTTCCTGTATTGTCATTACAAAAAGAAAGTCAGCCACCGCTACCTCCTCTGCTACCTTTGCTGGTTATTTGTCAGTTACTCCTTTGCGGTAATTTTCTGTAGCCTCAAAGCCGTGCTCCCAAAGACAGAGGCGGCGTTTTCAGACAAGCCCAGTCAGAGACGCAGTACTTCTCCAGGAGCTGATTTGTGTGATCCGTCTGCCTCGAAAAGCCAAATCAGAGAATGAAATCTGCTCCTAAGGGACTTCTGTGGTGGCAGGGCTGACCTTTGAAGTACCGTCAGAATTGTGTCTAGATCTTAAATAATCACAAGGAGATCTGAAACCTCAGGGATGTGTCCCTCAGGAACTGGGTGTGCTGTAGGGCAAGCAGTAGGACATGGCTGTAGACGGTGGGAGTACCAGACTGTGGTGCAGGGTGAGGACAGAACAATGTGTGCACGCATTGTGGATGTGGCAGAGCCCGCGAACGGGAGTGACACCTCCTCCTTGTCCCATGCTGCGAGACCTGTCTTGGCCTGGGTAGCAGGAAATCAGGCTGAAGCAGGAGCTGAGAGGTCCTCCACCCCCGTGATGCTGAGCTTGCACGTGCACAGTCACGTGTTCTGGGAGAAGGGAAGTGCCTGTGGAATTCTAGCAGCTGAGTTTGGAAGCCCTTTGTGCTTCTTCTAAATCTTTGTTTTGAATGGAATGGGCATTTCAAGGTGGGTTTACTCCATTAAAACCAATTTTTCCCCTACTTCTGCTCTCCTTCCCTGCCTCCAAAACCCTTGTACTTGGCGTCTTATGTTTGTATTATTATATGTATTATTATGTATTAAGCCTTAGAAAGCAGTCTGGAAAAACAGAAGTTGCTTGGAAAAATTAAAATGCTGTCCTTGTAGCAGTTTTTTCAGTGCAGGGCTTGACTGTGATAAAAATGATTCTTGGGCCATTGTAATGGGGAAGGTTGTGTGGGTGCTAGAAAAAGACTGGAAGCAAATCTCTTGTTCATGGCTGTAGCTGCTGACTGGTGGGGCATGCAGCTGCTGTGGTGCCCCCCTCTGTCTGTTGCTCAACTTTAACACCCACCACTTTTCTTCTGTGTTGATATCTAGGTATTTGTATCTGCTTTTCTCCAATGACGACCTTCTCCCATTAGACAACTGGGTTTTTAACACAGAAGCTCATCCTCTGCCTGTTTTACACTTGGCGAACACCACACTTTCAGGAAATCCTGCTTATCGATAAAAGCAGCTCTGAGAAGAGGAAGAGAGACTTTTCAGCTCTGTTTTGTTTACATGGACCACTTGAGACTTTAAGCAGGAGAGGAGACAGGCACTTGAGAAACCTAGACCTCTGAGACACGTACAGGCGTGAGAGTCAAAGCTCTTGGACACTCAGACGAGTAAAACTGAAACAAAGTTCTGTTTTATATATGACCAAAACACACAAGCGTGATATTTGCAGGACAGAGACTTCACGTGCTTTGAACCCTAGCAAGAGATGGAATCTCCTGTTTAATGGAAACGCAGCAGTGTAAGGAAGAAGAGGCTTTCCCGTTTGGGGACAGGAACTTGCTGCTGTTGGCTGCCGCAAGGAACAGCGCAGCAGTCACCTCTTCAGATCTGGTGGGTTCCAAATACTGCGATTTTTTTTCCTTTTTTTTTTTTGTTGTTTGATGGTGGCATGAACAAAGCAACAACAAAAAGCAACATCACTGCACCAGCAGCATCAGGATTTGAATTTTTTTTTTCTGTACCTATCTGAATTTTCTAAGGAGCATCAGTTTGCCCAGACTGGCAGCCACTCTCAGGGCCTCAAAACCATTAAAACTAAAGCATAGAAACTATTACCTCCTCATTTTCCCTTTTCAAAGCAAGGTTGAAAGTTCTGTGTTGTGTGCTCACACTCAAAAACAACCAGTAAGCATTTGGTTTGCAGTTTATTGTCAGCACCACAGGCTTAGTTCATTTGGCAAGCTACAGTTACAGTGTGGAGCATCATCACAGGAGTGGGTAGGAGCCTAAGCTTCCCTTCTACACCAATGCTGTCACATGGATGTCCACCTTCTCATATTTTTTTTCTTGGTTCTTCTAGCCAAATCTTAAACAACATGAGAGAAGCAGTCTCGGGATTTATATAGCAGAGTAGGGTATATGCCATTTAAAAATGCTCCCCTTCGGCTAAGCAGCAGGACCTTGTCGCTTTACATTTTTTCCACACAGTCTGGATTTTTCCTAAAAGTTAGTTTCATTCTTTGGATACGATTCACAGAACCTTATTTGCAGGTTTGAAATCCTGACTTAACTTATTTCTGTGTATGACAGAAGCCTAAAACTGCCTCTGATTTAGTTCACAAAGCTCCTTTTCTTCTGGGTGACCTGCACCAATGCAAAGCCAACGGGATCCTCTTTGGGAACAAGATAACATCTCTTACATGTGAGCAGAAGAAGAAACTGCAGAGTCTCTTCTTCCATTAGCTGACGAGAAGTGAGATGCTGTTACCTGCATGTTTTGTTCTCAGGTACTCCTAGGCTGGGGTAAGTCCAGATACTTTGACGTTAGGCTGGACAGTGCCAGTTAAGTGGCATCAGCCTCAGTCTTCGCATCCAATTTTTGCTGAAAGAAATCTAGCTTTTTCAAGCATTTCTTTATTGATTTTTTTTTTCTTAGTTAATTTAATTTTCCAGTATCTTTACAGCTCATGTGGTTCTTTTTGTTTCCCACTATAGCTCTCAAATACTTTTGCCGTGGTGATTGGCACCTTTGAAAAAGAGCTGTGCGGTGCTGCTCTTCCTCCTAGATAGAGCACAGGTTGAGTCTTTCAAAAATCCTCATTGCCTTTTGGAAATCAAGTGAGCGGAAGAATTCTCTTCAGTGAGCTACAGCAGCGCAGCATCAGGTGTAAAGGGACTGAGTATTATTTCTCCTGCTCAAGAACGTTTATATATGAAGTTTATATATGAAAGCTTTTTCTCTGTACCACATTATAATACATCTGACTGTGTATTAAAGTAGGATTTCCCCATAATATTTTCCTTCACTCCTCTTTGACAGTAACTTAGACACAACATCTTTTATTTGGTCAGATCATGATTTCTGTCGGATGCTTTCCTCCAGACTGTTACTTCAGTTTAAGAGGAGGAAGACGCAGACCTTGAAAAATGCACCAGTCTCAGTGGTTTTGCCTTCATACCAATCACGTAGTTACTGCAATCTGCAGCAGTATCTTAAAAATAATTTGAGACCTGATTAGGTAATTGATACAGTAAATAATACTGAGTCAAGTAATTGCTTATTTGAAATGAGAAGTAGCTTAGTAAACAGATTCTTCTTACTGGTTCCACAGTAATTTCTCCTAAATCTCTGGGTACAAAGGAGAAATAGGAAAAACAGATTCCTCTGTTTTAAAAAAAAAAAAAAAAAAAAAAAAAAAAAGGCACTTTCCATCCCAGGCCACCCTCCTACACCTGCGGATGTAGAATGGCTGCCAGTCTGTTCAGAGACAGCATTCAGTCAAGGCCGGCATTTGGGAGTCCCAGAAGCAGCAGTCGTGGTTTGCTGCTCTCCCACGCCCCTCCTGTGAATTACAGAGTTGCTGCTCAGATCAACTCCTCCGTGGATCCCGATGGGTTAACCGACTGCCACCAGAGTGCTTGAGTGGAGGACCCAAGCCATTTCACATCATGGGACGGTATTTTTCTCAAAGCAGATGCACTGTGCTGCTATTTCTTCCTTCTAGAGGCAAGCAGCAGGTAGCAAACAAACAACACTGTTTCTTGTTTTCCAGTTAGCCCAACCATTGTCAATTCCTACTCCAGCACTCTGGAGTAAAAAAAAAAAAAAAAAGACAAACATTCTTTTTCCTACAGAAGCTACGGATCTTCGTAGTCTGTCCAAAATGATGTGTTTTATGGACTCATTGCTGTGTCATTCATCAATCTCTCCATCCTGAGATTACCTAGAGCAAGCTGAAAGTTTGGAGGTAATGGGTGGTGAGTGAGGTGTGTGTAGTCACCAAGCGTGGATTCGAAACTGCTGACAGAAGTGACGTGCCCTCATTCAGAGTCCTTCACAAAGGAGTAGGTTCTGATCTGCAGAACGGAGTTCTGTGCAGCCCAAAGTTCAGACTGTTTTCCACCTCGGTGTATAAGGTACAGTAGAATGTTGTCACTTTCATTCTGTTGCTGCTGTCTTACATACTATCATGAAGATAGAGTGTAAATTTAAGCACAAAATGACTTTTTAGTCCTAGTTGTTTCTGAGTCCTGCACTGTACCCTCTAACAAAGCAGTCCTCGTTTTCTTCAGGTAGCTGTCTCATTTTAGCAAGTTCCGCAATACCTTCTCCTTACAGGATGAAGTGAAAACCAGAAAATGATGTACATTTTGGCACACTGGATTTGGGCAAGAGCCTGGAAATCCCAGAATTGTCTGTTTCCTCTTTGCATGCACTCAAAACAAGGGTGTTTGGTTCTTTTCCTAATCCAAGACTCAGGCTGGCCTGTCAATCAGGATCTGCCAGCAGTCAATTTTTTTCTAACGCTTTCCAGCCTGACCGAAGCCAAATTTCTGCACTGGCCACCTTGGAGCTGTGTGTGTCCTGCAGTGAAGAAGTCAGTGTCATTGTCCTCTAACTAAAACCAAAACCCTCGAATGATATTCAGGGTGTTCATTTAGCTACACGGTATGGTCCTTGAGACTGAGTGCTTAAAAAGAGTGTGCAAGATTCTAAGTACCCCGGAGGTGAGGGAAAAGCAGCTAGTGTCGTTTGCTGTGACAGTCACACCTCCTTTAGCTCCCTGCTCCAAATTTGTGAGTAACAGCCTTCTGCCTTCCAATCACTGAGATACTCTCAGCCAGTGTTTTACAAGACTTGAATGTCCAGCGTCTGGAGTTCTGAAAAGTGAAAGCAATCGCATGCTCCCTGTAATACCATCCTGTAAGACTGAAAGTATACCTGCAACGGGTTTGTAGCCACGCTCTGTTGAGCTGCCCGCTGTGCTCCCCTCTTCTGTCCCTGAGGAAATGGGTGACATTACAGACCTTCATAACACAACTCTCCCTGGTTTGAGTGGAGAAGTGCGTGACAGTGTAATCTGCCCCCCCAGAAAGTGGTGAGCCAGCCAGCCTCTCAGGGCTGTAGTAGCAGGCGGACTGAGCCTGTTACCTCCTTCAGGAAGTCTAGCCCATGTGTGCAAGGGGACAAATTAGAAACAGGCTTCTTGTTACCAGAGAGAAATGCAAGCAAGCTCGTGAACCGCGCTGTAGTCCAGAGATCTGTTTACCCTGGTGAGACTTCCCTCTCTCCCTTGCGTTTGAGAAGCAGTCTTCTGACTGGAGAGTTTGGGTTGCTGTTCAAAGGGGAGACCCGAGCTCCCTCGCAGGTTGTGTGCGTACAGCTGTGGCAGAGGTGATGAGCGCTAGCTGCTTCGGCTGTCGGCCCCTTCTAACTGCTCTGCTCTGTAATTGCCCAGAGAAGCTGGGAACCACCGAGGACAAAAGAGACAGCCTGGCTTGTTACAGTGAATTGTTGCCTTTAATCCTAATCGCTTGGTGGAAGTTGGATTTGCATTCTGCCTTTATTCTTGCTTTGTCTGAATCTGACAGATTATTTTTCCTCTGAAATAATGGAAAGGGCAAGAGTCTACCTTCTGATGTGGAAACCTTCTGGCTGCCTCTGACCTGGAATCCTGCATATGTACTTTTTACAGATTAAAAATAATATTGTATATATATTAAAAAAAAAAAAAAAAAGAAAAAAGATTGAATAAAAGAATGTCTTTAAGTGAAAATGGTGGTTTTGTGTCCTTTGCCTCTAGTAGCAACCTCCTGTGAAGCTGAGCCCATTTCCCAAGCTTGCTGGTGCTGCAGCTTATTCCTCTGCAGCTCTACCAGGGACTTTGTCACCTTAAACGTGTGTCAAGACCCACTCTAGTGCAAGGTTAAGCCTCTGTTCCCCTCGCTTGCTTTTAACAGGTCATTGTAGTGCTCCAATTTTTCTCTAGATGTAGCTGAATGTACAACAGCTTGAAGCTGCCGCTGTGAAAGCCACAAAAACGTTTGAGGTGTTCTTAGTGGTGAGGGCAAAGGGCACAAGCAGATGAGCAGTGTTGCTAAATAATCTCAGTTCCTTAAGGCACCTGGCTGAAAACCTGGCTTTTCGCGGTAACAGCCAGTGAATCAGCAGTTACCTCTGTCCGTCCATTTCTCCCGCTGTCAAAAGGAAGAAGATCTCACCTGTAGGAGTGCTGTTCATGGGGAAATGGGCATGAGGGAAACCTGCCCCAGGAGAGACTGGTTTCCCCCTGCTCCTTTTAACTCACCGGAGCTGCAGGTGAACACCCAGATTTGCCTTCTGGTTCACGGTAACTAGACGTCACCCGCAGGTGCAGCACCTTGTTCTCCTCCAGCAGGATCCTGTCTTTGTGGTTGCATTGCGTTGTCTCTGCCTCTTCAGCAGCAGTGTGTTGCGGCTCTCTGCTTCTAGCTCTTCTGAAAGTCTTTGCACCCCCTCTATCCTCCAAGCAAAGTTCTCTCTTTCATTTCTCCTCCGGCTCTTTGCCTGCACGTCACCCTCCCTCCTTCCCTGCAGTCTGGTGGTGTGTGATGAAAATATGTGAGGCTGAGCAAGGTCCCATGTGAAAGGGTTGGAGGAGAGCATTTACTCATGCAGCCAAACTCCCGGCAGGTAAAAATTCAGGGAGAGAATTGGGGAGGAGGAAAAAAAGCACCATGAGTGGGAAAGACCGGAATACGCAGGCAGCCAAAATGAGTCAGCACACCAGTGCAAGGTGGGAAAAAGCAAGTGAAAATAAACGAGTGGCTGCGCTGGGTCCAACCTAAGGCCTGTCCAACCTCGCGTCTGAACGCTGACCACGAGCAGATTCCTAGGGAATCTGTGGAAAGAAACAAATGTGAGCCACGGGTGGTGTGGTTGTGTCTAGCAGCTCTTGAATGTTGGGGGTGGGGGTTGTTTGGAGGAGCTAGTCCGGTCCTTTCTGAAGCCATGGAAACCGTTGGCATGCAGAACCAGCTCAGCCGGTGAGCCTCAGGTGGTATGCAAAGCTAGCGTGCCTCAGAAGGGTGCCTCTGGTGAAAGAACAGAAGCACCCGTGTTGTCCAAAGGCTGGCGAACGCCCTGAGTGCGCGGTTCTGGCTGCCCACGGTTAAAGGGACCTGTCTCTGTGGAGCAGGTACAGAAGGAGTATTTATTTAGGGGAAAAAAATAAAACTAAAAAAAAAAAAAAAAGATATATACAATACCTGAGTTAACTTCTGCTAAAAATTTGAAAGGGATTTCTGATGATGACACCCTAGAATTAGAAAACATGTTGATCTGCTGGAGAAAAGGATGGTGTCGTGTGCTTGCCTGCGATTTCAGCGAGCTGAGTGAAGGGCAGAGGAGGTCCCTACCTGTCCTACATGCCGAGCTCCTTTGGGAGCGCCACATCTGGGGCTCAGTTTACAAAAGCTCTTTTCTTTGTCTTGTCATCTGTTTCCAGTGCAGTGGGAGTGTAAAATGCCATTGGTTCAAAAAAAAAAAAAAAAATAGCCTTTATTTTCTACGGGGATGGGAGTAATTGGTTCACATTTGCGATGCTGGTTGAACAGTGATGAGCAGAAAATCACCCAAATGCTTGCTGTTGTGTCATCCCGTCCTTTCTTTGGTTGCGTATCTCGTTGTGGCTAGAGGTGCTTTATGTCTGTGGATTATTTCTGTACTGATCACTTTTTGCATCAAGGGGTTGCCCTGGCAGTTTTCTGACGTTGTTGCAAGCGGGGACTTAGGTCTGCGCGTAGTTAGGCATAACAGTCACGCATTTTGTGTACCCGAGATAAGCAGGTCATCCGAAAGAAGCAATATTGCTGTTGGCGTGCCTGTCTCTTAGGGCCCATGTTACTTGGGCCGCTATCTATGTCAGCCTGCTAAAACCTCATGACAGTCTTCTGTAAACCTAGGCACCGTGTTCCTTCTTGTGTCACAGCAACGTTAGGTTGTCAGTTTCTCATTCCATTTTTGCATCCAAAGTGACAATTTCCTCCAGGAAAAAAAAAAAAAAAATCTCCCAAATCTTTGAATACCACTGGTCACCAGTTTGGAGGACCGACCGCTTTCCTGAGAAGCAGATTCAATGGGTTCAGTGACAAAGGGGAAAAAATTGCTGCCTCATCCAGGAGGCATTGTGACATTGATTTTTTATTAACTTAAATAATGCACAAATACTGCTTTCCCAGGGGTGTAGTCCACATAAACCTTTCTATATACTGCCTCTCGTTTCCTGCAGTTCCTATTTCTTAATGGAGCAAAGGTCCGTGGGGACAACATGCCGACCTCTTCGCAGAGCGTGCTGTACAGCCCTGCTGCAGGCGTTCCTTCTGAACCGGCTGTGCTCAGGGCTGGATGCTTGTTAGCAGCAGCAGAAGGATGCTCTGCCCAAGTCCACGGCTTCCCCCTGCAGTAAAAATCCCTCTGCCAGCTTGATCAGCTGTTGGAAAGCGCCCTGGTGTGGCTGGGCTTACCTGGTGCTGGCTGCATGCCGCTCAGGTACCTGCTCGCTGCCGTGTGCTGCATTCAAAGCAGATCCAGGACAGCCAGCCTGTCTGCGTCAGGCTGCAAGAAATGTGAGATTACTTCTAACTAATAAGTTTGAGGGTTGTTTTTTTTTTTTTTTTTCCCCATCTTCGGGGTTTTTTTTTTTTTTTTTTTATCTTTGGCCTTTGGGCCCTCATATTTCAAAGCCCTTCCCTTTTCTGCCAGAATGATGAAAAACACCCTTAAAAATGAAAGGGAAGGAAAATTTGGCATACTTCCCAATCTGCAAAGCTTCCAGAACCTGATACCAGCATGATGAAATAATCAGAAGTGGGTACTGCTGCTTTAATCTTACCCTGAGCACTGCTGCAAATGCTCAAGTAAGGACAACTTATTTTTGGAAAGAAAAACCATTAAACTTAGTTTGATGTAGACAAGGATCTTCATTCCCAAGACATATCAGGCAATTACTCCTGTTGCCTGCTGTGGCTCAAACACACTCGATTTGCAGCATCCTATTTTTAGTGGGACAGCTCGCAGTCACCAAGTACAAACAACACCGAATAGCACAGCATCCAAGTAAAATGTTCTGTGCTCCCAAGGTGAGTGCCACAGTTGCTTGTGGGTTCTGGCACTGAGCTTTATAATGTACGTGTTTATCTTTCCACTCCCAATCACTGCATCACCTCTATTCTATCACCTCTATTCTTCCACCACTCACTGCAGGAGTATTGGAGGGAGAAGAGAAGGGAGGAACTTGCTTTTTTTTTGTTTGTTTTTGTTTGTTTGTTTTAAATCCTGTACTCCATGTCTGCATCTAGAGGGAGAGCCCTGCAGGATTGCACTGTATTGGTTACAGTTTGTCCTGGGACAGGACTGGGGAGCTGGGCAGCAGCGCTCTGGGTTTGGTAGATTCTTCCAGACACTCTCAGTTGTGCCTGGTTGTTCTGTCGTCACAGCTAAATATAGCGTTACTCTCATCTGAGCAATCTTCAGAGAACAAACCAGAGACATCCAAATGTTAAACAAGCGCATGCTTCCTGAAAGAGTGAGCGCAAGGAGCTCCTGGCATGGCCTGGTTGTGAAGCTGCAGCTGGAGGGTGATGAGAAGCACAGCACGCAGCAGAAGCACCAGCGATGGCTGAGCCATAATCGCTGTCTGTGGAGCTAAAGGAGGGGAGATTTAGGTGAGATGTTAGGGGGCAATTCTTTACCCACAAGGCGGTGAGGCCCTGGCACGGGCTGCCCAGAGCAGCTGTGGGTGCCCCATCCCTGAGGTGCTCAAGGCCAGGCTGGGTGGGCCCTGGGCAGCCTGAGCCAGTGGGTGGCAGCCAGCCCCCGGCAGGGGGTTGGGGCTGGGGGGGCTGTGAGGTCCTTTTCAGCTCTAGGCATTCTGTGATTCTGTGAATACTTGCATTAATACTGGGCTTGATATACCAGACATTCCTTGAGCTTTGTTCATCTCAATCCACCATACCTAGCACCAGCAACTTTGCGCTGTATTATTTGCGATATAATGCAGACTTTGTAAATACAGAAACTTTGCAGTCAGAATAATAATACATTGGATTTCACAGAGCAAGTGAGGGGAAATGCTCGCTAAAGGTACCGCCTAGTGGCAGCAAGAGGCAAAGACTTACAAAGCCGGCACGTTTAGATTCCGTACAGCAAATGTCGATCCTTCCGAGCAGCTGCTCATAAACTCCCCCCTTTCCAAGCAAAGGATGCCACCAAGTCGTACCGAGATCCAAACCATACCGGCATCAGACCTCCCTCTGCCCGGCGTGCCCTAGCTCAGGCACAGCAGGGAGCAGGCACACGGGGGAAATCTCAGGTTTACATCGCACTCAGCGCACCTCTGTGTCACTCCCTGCCCAAAATGCCTTCCCTCGTGAAAGGGTGAAGAGGCCAAAATCCAGACCTCATCCTTGGGCGCGGATGCCACCCAGATTGTGCCTGCCAGCCCGCTTCTGCCAGCCTGTCCACCACGGCGGGCAGCGAGCTCCTCCTCGAGCAGCATGTCAGAGCGCAGCCGGCTGAGGGCAATACCCTGGAAGCAAGAAAACTTCAACCCTAAAAAAAATGCCTGCTTCAGCTGTTCTTTGCAGACAAAACCTGCCGTCCCCAGAGTAGAACAGATTTCATGTGTTCATTGCGCTGTGTGACCGCGCTCCTCCAGCAGTATCTGTGTGCCAGAGGTTATTTCTAGAGCCTTACAGACAAGAGACTGATGTTGCAAGGTGGACCACAAGAAGCATGCCGTGAGAACAACTGTCTCGAGTACAGCAGTGGCCGTACGCTGTTTCATGTGTCATCACCATGTAGAAGTGAAATGTGCACAACGGCCAATGACGTGTGAAACTCCAGTGTGCTTTTGGTCTAGATGGTATGTGCGTGGTGCCTGAAGTTGCATGTAGATGCTTAGTGGGATTTTCAGAAACATGCACATCTAGCTCCTGCTGAACTCCCCTCACTGAAAAATCGGAGGCATGAGAATATTTGAAAAAGCACGCAGTGAGAAACTGAAGGTGCTCCATTCACGTAATTTTTTTTTTTACAAGAAAATTATGAAGGAGTGAGGTAATTACAGGGTATCTAAGTACTTCCTCTAGGGGGGAATTCAGAGCTCTCCAAGTCTTTTTTATTCTAATAAAGAAAGCACACTAAAATCAAAATTCAGAAGCTGAACTGTTTAAACTTCTGTCTGAAAAATATTTATATAAAAATTATTGTGTTTCTATATAAAAATGGCTACATTCATTAATACAGGATTATTCACTAAGCCAAGTGATAAATTCTTCTTCCCTTGACACCTACAGATGAGGTCTGGCTGCTTGTCAGTTATACATTTGAGCCAAGCCCAGGTTATTAGGATCCCTGGATAAGGGTATTAGGATCCCTTAGGAGTGAAATTCTATGGACTACATTACCCAGGCAGCAAGACTAGATCATGTAATTTGCATGCAATAATTTCAAAAAGGCTTCTGAGGAGTGTCAGTTGATAATTAATCTAAGGTGAAAGCACTACAGCGTCACTTTGAAAAAAATAAAATAAATCTGCAAACCAGGCTGAGCCTTGCTGTAGGAGACAGTCCTTGAGAAGGGATATGGGTGAATCGCTGAGTTTGGGGTGCAATAGCTGGTTAGCAAGCTAGGCAAGCTCTGCTGTTTGTTGGCACTTGAAAGCTCTTTAATCACGTCTCACAAAACCTGAGAGATACCTATGAGGGCTCACAAAGGCAGATGGCTTCTCAGTATTGCATGGTAAAGATGCTTTTGGACTGTGACGTGGTGAAGAAATGCTTCTCTGCACCTTTTTTGGAAGTTCTGAGTGAAGCTGCAACACGATGTGCTTGATGGACCCAAACAAGCGACGCAGTTACAGAGGACGTTTCGGAGTCAGACCGCGCACGGGTATCTGGGCCTGGCCATCGCGCGCTGCTCGCACCGCTTAGTGGCTGCAGCTTTCTCATCAGCACACCACCACCAGATACCAGCAGCACCAGGAAAATACTGGTTTGCACCAAGCTGCACCAACAGGAGGCGATGGAAAAGAGTGAGTACCACCAGCCTAGCGGCAGATGAACCATAATGACGAGGCTTCTCCAAGCCTATGCACCAGTGGACTGGCCTGACATTCTTCAAGCAGAGGTGCCAAAAAGGCTTCGGTAGGGAAAACAAGAGGAAACCACCCAAATGCCGAAGCAAGCGATTTGAAATGTTCCCATTATCTACAAAATCTTCTAGAATGAAAAGTATGCTACTAATACCAAAAGCAAAACCTGCTTTGCTAGCATTGTCCCTCATGCGTTTTGTTTTCTTTCAGCTTCCTAGATGGATTTTCCTCATCTTAAAGAAGCAGAAAAAAAGCAGCCTTTCTTTGTCTCAATGGTTTTCTATGATGCATGTGAAGCGTTTTGATGGAAGAAACGATGTGGTGTAAGCGCTACGGCAGGTCGACGCTTGCCTTTCGGCCCTCATTCTCTCTCCCACCCATTCCTGTGATTCTGCAATTATGAAAAGAGAGGGAAGAGACGGAGCCACTGATGCCAGGTGTTCTTGGAGAAACCAGGTCTGTAGGCTTACTTTAGGTGCCTAAACGGTTTTCTGGGCTTTTATGTACGGGAGATGACCCTGACAAGAAGACAAGCCTAACCCCACAACGTCCTTTAATTCAGCACTGTGCTGTCAGAAACTTCTGGCTATTTTAAACAACAACAAGCCCCCTTTCGGCATCATTTACACTCACAAAATTGAGTGGCACGTGTTATGCCACCAAGCTGGAGGTTTAATTTATCCTCTTTATTTTTGGTTACTGTTCTTTCCCCTTCGATTTGTCCTCAACCACTTAAATTCAGTGCTTACTCCTAACACCCGAGAGGCGTATCTTATTTCAGAAAAGTGACAGTTTTCGTTATGTGAATGGCAGCTGTCTAGAAATGACAAACATTGGTATGAAAAAGAAATGTGTGGCGAGTTTCAGTTATTTTGTGATTTTTAAACTTAGATGGAGATGCAGACAGAGAGCCTTAAAGAGGGAGAAGAGTGACTTGCAGTCACTTGTAGCACGTGGCTACAGGGTTCACGACAAGAATTGGTGAAATAAGGACGTCTTTTGAAACATATCCTGCTGCATTCTCAAGTTCCAAATTAGCGTTATGATGGCCATGGTAATTTATATCTAGATGTTTAAACCTGGCAACTTTTTAGGTGTAAGAGACTATTTTCACTCTTGTTTTCTATGTGAAATATTTCACGTTGTGATTCTGCACAAAGCCAATGGGTTGAGCAAAAGATTTTTTTCTTTTTTTTTAATGTAGTTTTGATTTGAGGATTGTAACCAGGAAACTTAACATTTATTTGGACATTGTATCATTTAGTCTGTGTTAATACTTCTATTGTCATGTTGTGTAAAATGACAACTTGTAAATCAAACTGCATCCTATAATAAATCAAATCTTTTATCATTGTTTGAAATCTACAGTGCAAAGTACCAATGTCATGCTTGTTTGACAATACGGACTCTTCATAAAAACGTGCTCCAAATGCCCTCCCTTGGTTGTATCCTCTGTTAACGATAGCATGATGTTGTTTGGGCCAATGCCAGGCATGCATTTCCAATTTCCAGTATTGGCATCATATCTGGTACTGTTTCTGTTCCTCTGGAACAGCTTCAACATTCATTCATTTATTAAAAATGTCCATCAAGAGCTCAGGGCTCCTAGTCCATTTTAGAATCTGTCCATCTCTGGAGCCAAATTATTTAACAGCAAAGAGGTGGTCTTTAAACTCAGCTTTTGTACCTGTTGGAACCAGAAGTGATTTGATTTTCTGTAGCAACACCAACATATCTTAGTCACTTCCCTCTTTTCTGCATGCACAAAGGGTAAACAAATGCCTCTCCAGCAAATCTGCCTTAACATTTTTTTTTCTTTCCCACTGTGTATATATACGTAAAATCCTCACTGATCATGATCCTGCTGAAAGTAGAGTTTCGTTGGTTACTAATAGTTTGCTTTACAGACTGCCAACAAATCGATTAAATTAGGTGAATAGTACTGGTCGGCTAGCTTGGAAAATATCAAGGCTCTTACCAATTACGTACGTTATGTAGCCACTTTGCTAACCTCATGAGCATGAGAGTACATAAACAAGTTACCACAAAGCAGAATGAAGTGTGAACTTGCAGCAAATCAGCTGCCGTGCAGTGAGAGAGCCTGTTCACACTTCTGCCCCTGGAGAGGTACCCCTCTGAAATATCTCCATGGCCTTGTGTTTATTGTTGGGTGAGAATGTGCACGAGACCCGTGACTGCAAAGTGGCATGGTTGCCTGTTGAGGCCTCCTTTCCCTAAGGCTTTCAGACATTCACAGAGTCGTGGAATCGTGGGATGGTCGAGGTAGGTGGGGACCTCTGGAGACCGTCTGGTTCAACCCCCCTGCGCAAGCGGAGCCACCAAAATGCAGATGATTCTGCTGCTGCTTTGTGATTTGGGGCAAATACCTGAACCAAGGGACCGTATCGATGCAAACTTCAGGGAGCCTGTAGAAGATAATTCTTTGGGTCCATCCTTCCTCCCTGTTTTCTACAGAGTTTTTACAGGCTCTCCTCACCTCCTGCTCCCCTACTGCCCCATAGTCTTTAGTTTGGGTGTTTGTAAATCCCAAAATACAACTTTCTGCTCTGCCCATTGCTCACAGGAATGGAGCAAAGTCAAGGCTGAGGATGAGGGAAAGAAGCTGATGCTATTTCCAGAGTAGTGGAAGGTTTCCAACTGTTATTAATCTTGCTTTTTACTCTGAAAGTATTCACATATTAAAATGAGGCCTCCCCTCAGCCTCCTCTGCTCTGGGCTGAGCAAACCAAGGGACCTCTGCCGCTCCTCGCACCTCTTGCCCTCCAGACCCTTCCCCATCTCCCTAGCCCTCCTCTGGATGCTAATGGCTTTCTGTCACACCGTGGCACCCAACCCTGCCCCCAGTGCTCGAGGTGAGGCCGCACCAGGCAGAGCACAGCGGGACAACCCCTGCCCTTGACCACCCCCTCCCAGATCCCTTTCTGCAGGGCTGCTCTCCAGCCTCTGCCCCATCCCACAAGCAGAATCCAGCACTTGCTCTTGTTAAACTTCCTGGGACTGGTGATTTCCCAGCCCTCCGATTTGTCAGGATCTCTCTGCATAGGCGTCTCTGCTCTTGAGGGAGTCAGCAGCTCCTCCCAGTCTATTATTGTCCACAAACATACTTGGAGTCCTGCATCCAAGTGATTTATGAAAATGTTTAAGAGACCTAGCCCTAAAATGGAGCCCTGCAGAACCCCACTGGCAGGCAGCCTGTTGTAACTGCATTTACTATAGCCTTTTGAGCCCACCTCAGCCACCCGCCCTCCTTCTGGCAGGTGGCAGCAGGGACAGGCCACACAGGCCCCTTGCTAACCTGGGATCTGTATCTGCCATGGAGGGCATACATCAGCTTAATTCAACAGTTCTGTAACTTCAAGCCAGTAAAGTCACTTCTGTGCTGAGCTTACAGCCAACAGTGTCCAGAAGTCACACTAGTGATTTTTCCATCATGAAATCACATCATCCAAAATGATGTGAGAGGTGCTTCAGCGTCCTCATGCCAACAGGCACCGGAGGGTCTACAGAGAACGCCTTGTATGTGTGCTGAGCGTGGGAAGGGCTTCCAATACAAGACTCACCCCAAGCAGCACTTTAAAATTTGCCTGAAATACAGAGCAGGACAGCTTTTCCCTGGATCTATGAGCTTTGGTTCCCTGACTTTAAAAAAAAAAAAAAAAAAAGGAACTCGGTGGTGTGACTGAACGAAAGGGAGGAGCAGGTGTCTGCTACAGTACAAGTATTTTGTTGATGAGGTGGAAGGAGGGTGGCAGGATAGGGAAATATTTTGGAATAAGCTTCCTGTCAGCAGGAATGGATTTAAGGAAGCGATGTGGTAGCAAGAAATGGGAAGTTCAGCAAAAGTGTAATTTGATGCTTAAATAATCTGATTTAAGAAAGATTAGCACGATGAAAAGATCCCACCATCTTGCTGAGAAGGCAAAATCAACAAAGTAGGCACCAGCACCTGGAGCCTGCATTTGGGAAATGAATCACTAAGTGAACCGTGGAAGAAAAGTTGTCCTTTATTCTCTCTGGCAGTGTCTGTAGATATTTTAGGAGCTCTGTTAAACCTGGGCAAAGATGCCCCAGTTTTCTGGTACACGCTGTAATATCCCAGCTCTTTGATGTGTTAAGTGCCCTTTCCTAGTAAATAGAAGCTCTGCTTCTGTTGTTCTCCGCCCTCCTTTCCTGTTTTATTTCTGTGTGCCTGGGTTGTCCTTGATACTCCCACTTCAGCGACACAGCAGCCATGGCTGTACCCATCATCAGTCTCGCTGAGCATTAGCATGAAATCTCACTAGCCTGGAAAAATAGTGTGTGTTGCTGTTTGTTAAACACCTTCTTTTGCTTTTCTAAGCAGAGTTTGATAACCGCCTTCAGCAGTATTTTATCTTGCACATTCTGAGAGCCTTGTTCAACCCTGGAGGCAAATGAGATACCTGCATGTATGTAAAGATATGGAGCTGATCTAGAGCTTCACTAGCAGCACTCAGTGTTGTTGTGGATTTTTCATACCTGGAAGTCTTTTGGTGGCCTGTGGCCTGCTCAGAGCCTTCTAATGAGGAAGAGAGTAAGAACAGGCAACTTTAGGGGAGCAGAGTGTGAATGGTGGTGACTGGAGGACACCAGATGGTAAATGGAGGGACCTGGAGGGGAATGGAGATAGAAATGGAGGGGAACAGAGTATGAACTGAGGGGAATGTAAAGGAACGGACTGGTGAGGAAAAAAGCCAATGATGCAGGAGATTGGTGAAGAAAAGAACATAAATGGTGAGGCTGAAAGGGAAGATGACATGAACTGAGGGGCTGTAGTTAAACAGATTTTCACCAGAGAGCTTTTGGACAGAAAGAGAACATGGAGAGAGGACAAAAGCACAAATGGAGGGGACAGGACAGGAAAAGAGCTCCATCAGAGGGATCCAGCAAGGATAGGAATGGCATCAATGGGGAGTAGATGGAAACAGAATGCAAATCGTTGTTTGGTGATGGAAGGGGAATAGAGCATGAACAAAGGTGGCTGCTTCTTCTTTATCCCAGCTTAGCAATACTCTTGACATTGTCTTCACTGGTATTCTTGGACAGAGGTTAGGATGCTGTGGTCTGGATGGATGGAGAACCAGATGGGTAAAAAAGAGTGGTCAGATGATTGCGCTCAGAAGGTGGTAGGTAATAAGTGGGGTACTGCAGAGGTCTGTCCTGGGACCTGTCTTGTTCAGCATCTTTATCAGTGAGCTGCACAAGGCAATGGAGCGCACTATTGGCAAGTTCTCAGATGACACCAAATGATGAGGAAGAGCTGGTGCACTTGAAGACAAGGCTGCCATTCAGAGGTGCCTGTGCAGGCTGGGGGAACGGGATCCAACAATGCCCTTATGAAATCCCACAAAGGCAAACGCAAAGCCATGCACCTGGGCGGGTGACTGATCATCAGGAAGTTAACTCTGATGAAAAGGACCTGGAGGCCTAGGTAGGCAGCAGGCTGGATATGAGGGTGCAGTGTGCCCTGACATCAGAAGCATCCTGGGCAGGAGCTTAGCCAGTAAGCAGATTGAGGGCAATGATTGCCCCCCCTCTACTCCTATTCCTTCTATGACAGCGTAACGGCATCGGTGGACAAGGGAGGACCCACTGATGTCATCTATCTGGACTTCAGGAAAGCCTTTGATATGGTCCCCCATAACATCATTCTCTCCAAATTTGAGAGAGACAGATTTGATGGGTGGACCATAAGATGGGTTAAGGACTGGTTGCAAGTTCGTACCCAGAGAGTAGTGGTCAATGTCTCAATGTCTGGATGGAGGCTGGTGACAAGCGGTGTCCCTCAGGGATCTGTCTGGCACTGATACTGTTTAATATATTCATCAGTGACATCGACAGCAGGATTGAGTGCACCCTCAGCGAGTTTGCAGATGACACCAAGCTGTGTGGTGCGGTCGACACGCCTGAGGGATGGGATGCCATCCGGTGGGACCTGGACAGGCTGGAGCAGTGGGCCCAGGAGAACCTCATGAGGTTCAGTAAAGACAAGTGTAAAGTCTTGCACCTGCGTCGCGGCAACTCCCACTATCAAAATAAGGTGGGGGATGCAAGGATTGAGCAGAGCCCTGCCAGAAGGGGTGTAGGGGTCCTGGTGGATGACAAGCTGGACATGAGCCCACATTGTGCCCTCACAGCCCAGAAAGCCAGCTGCATCCTGGGCTGCATCCAAAGCAGCGTGGCCAGCAGGGCAAGGGAGGTGATCCTGCCAAATGATCCCAGGGATGGAGCACCTCCCCTGTGAGGACAGGCTGAGAGAGCTGGGGCTGTTCAGCCTGGAGAAGAGAAGGCTCCAGGGAGACCTGACAGCGGCCTTTCAGTATCTAAAGGGGGGCTACAAGAAAGAAGGCGCCAGGCTCTTTAGCAGGGCCTGTTGTGACAGCACTGTGGGGGAAATTATTTCAAGTTGAGAGAGGAGAGGTTTAGACTGGACAGAAGGATAAGTTTTTTACCATAAGGGTGGTGAAGCACTGGCACAGGTTGCCCAGAGAGGTGGTGGATGCCCCGTCCCTGGAGACCTTCAAGGTCAGGCTGGACAGGGCTCTGGGCAACCTCACCCAGCTGTAGGTGTCCCTGTGCACTGCAGGGGAGTGGGGCTGGATGGCCTTTAAAGGTCCCTGCCAACTCAAGCAATTCTGTGATTCTATGATTGATTCTATCATTCTACTCAGCAATGGTTTGGGGCTATAACGGAGGGAACAGAGCAGGTGCAAAAGAGATGGGAGAGGAACAGCAGGTACATGGGGGAGTAGAGAGGAACAGAAAATGCATGGGGAGGTGTGAAGAGGAACAGGGTGTACATAGACAGGGAAGCATTGACATAAGGGTGTTCGTGCAGGGTAGGCATCCACGGAAGGGAGTGATGGGCAACAGAGGAGAGCCAAGCAAGGGATGGTGGCAGTGGCATGCTTGTGTGAGGAGATGGGGGGGAGCAGACCCCACGCAGAGGGGAATGGAGGGGAAGAAAGTTTGTACAGAGAAAACAAAATGTAATGTCCCAACTGCTTGGAGAAGCAAGGCTTGGAAGAACCGGCTGACTCTGCTAGGGCCTAAAGCAACAAACCCAAAGTGATTGCTTCTCTTCCCTCTCACCTGAAACCTCTCCTGAAAGGCACCCTGAGGCAGAGAAAGAGAGAGAGATCCCTCAGGACGCTTGGTGGTGTCACCAAGGCAGAAGACGTGAATCATGCATCAGAACAAAATTGAGAAGGGATCAAGGAGTTTTCTCACAGAAAGACGGGAACCCAAACCCGTACCCCAGGTCTTGTGGTAACACTGCATAAAGCTCTGACTTGGCATCAACAGAAAATGGCACTGCAGGCTGGGGAGGTGTTGCAAGATTACTTCAGCTCCTGGACATCTGTGCTCCTGAAGCCTGAGGAGGGCAATAGGACACAGGGTTTAGGGCACAGGTGGGGGACCCTGGAGGTCTGAGTTCTGGTGTTGTGGCATCAGGGAGACAAAGGGACTCAGAGAGCAGATGGGTGCCCTGGGAAAACAGCTGGGCCTTGAGGTTAGAGCAAAACTTACTCTTCCACAGTCCTCCACCCCCGAGGAGGTTTTTGGACAGCAAGACAATGTGTTGCCTGAGATGACTCCAAAGTTGGGAGCCCATCTTCCCCCACCTGCAAGACAGTGAAAGGTGCACGAACTGCGGTGGTGGCAGGGAACAGAGCTCTGTTGGAGGGGAGTGGAAAAGAGCACAAAGGCGGGGGGTCTAGAGGAGAACATGCTGAGAATAGAGGAGGACATGAGGGATAAATATGCAAACACAGGTACTGGAAGGGCAAAGGAATGTACACAGAGAGAGCTAAAAGGCAACAGCAGGCAAGTAACTGGATGAGAGGGGAACAGAGCTCCACAGGAGCTGGAGCTGGGTCTGGAGATGAGCACAGCATGAACGGGGAGGTCTGGAGGTGTAACTGCCAGCATAAAGCTGTGATTGATCAGCAGCAGCCCCGGTACGTAAGGCATTCCCTGTCTGCAAGTTACACCTGGAGTACTTACTGTCTTTCATGGGCAAATATTCTCATCAAGAACTGTTCTGCAGCTCAGAGTCCTGCCAGGCAGAGAACAGACTTGTTTTTGTCAGTCTTTTAAGAAGAAATCTGACACAACGTGAGTAAAATTAGATGGCCAAAAAGTGGCCCATAGTCAGACACTGAGGCTTACACATCTGAAGCTGCACAAGAGCAAGGCAGAAGGACACTGAGTGCTTCTCACACTTGTGTGCCTTGTGCAGCTGTAGCATCTGGACGAGCGGGGCTGATTGCTGTCTGTTGGCAAAGAGTGTATGTCTGATATAGGGTGCGTTTGGCTTCATCTTGGCCAGTTCTGGAGGCCTGGGCTTACGTTAAACTGTGGAAGTCAGAAGGCTGGGCTGAACAGCAGGGGCAGATCCTTTCAGCAGGTGTCTCTGAACAGAAGACCATCTTAAATCATATTGGTTCCCTCACTGTATAGATCTGTCACCTGGCTGAGACATAAGTGCTTGGGTCTGTTCTGTTGGCTTTGCTGCCGGGCAAAGGGATGGGACAGGACCTTTGTAAATCGCTGCCTTGAGATCAACTGGACCAAATCACGGCTTTGCTGGAGGATCTGCTGCCCAAGCAGGAGTGGGCTATACAATAACTTTAGCCTGGTCAGCCCATCCTCAACAAACAGATGAACATTTCACCTTTATTTATTCTGTTTTTGGGGTTTGTTTGAGTGTGCTGTTACACTTTTTTTTTTTTTTTCTCCAACTAAACACTTTGTAGTTATCTGCTGCTGCCGTTAACCCAGCTCTTCTCTGCCTCATGACCCTTCTTGGTCAGCCAGGCCTCAGCTCCTCTCAGGATTTAGTCTGCTTTGATTTTCAAGTACTCTCTCCTCTGCGGGACCATGGAGGCGATCCACTGGCTGGTGCACCGCTTCGCCTCCTCCCACGTGTAACGCGGCACGTAGCCAAAATCCTTCTGTGCCTTTCTGTAGGAGAAGGTGAAGGGGGTGTTCAGGAGCATGACCAGGTGACGGTTGGTGGAGGGGATGTACCTGACAAAGGGCCTGAGCACAAAGCTCACGATCTCCAGCAGCAGCGAGAAATAATACAGCATGGTCAGAGGCATGGGGAGCCGGGGCTCGATTCCAAACCCCAGGTCCTTGGTCAGCTCGTAATTCAGGTCTGCGTAGCTCGTGTGAGGAGTGTCATCTGAGATGTAGTAGAACTGTCCCCTGATGCGCTTGGCTTTCTGCGGGACCTGCAAGGCTTTGGCTGCCTGCACGTGCGCCCAGGCAATGTTCCCCACGTACACAGGGTTCACTAAAGCCTCCTTCCTGGAGAAGCGCAGGTAGACGTTGCTGTTCAGTAGACACTTATCCAGATGGCCTTGAAGAAATGGGCATCCTTCTCCAAAAATGTACATGGATCTCAGGGCACAGGTCAGCAGTGTGCCACCATCCTTCAGCACCTGCCCGTCCGCCTTCAGCACGGAATCCTCTGCCAGCCTCTTACTCTGGGCGTAAGGGGAGCTCGACGTACTTTCATAAGGTGTGTCTTCATCCCCATTGAAAATGGGGTCACCCTTGCAGTTCGGGCCTGCCACCTCTATGGTGCTGGTGTATATGAAGTGCTGGACGTTACAACGGACACATGCCTCCAGCAGCATCTGAGTACCTGCAAAAGAGAAACGTGCAAGTCAGGTTGCATGTGGCTGGGCTGACTGAAAAAGGCTCCAGTCTGGAGCTCCCCAGGCAGGGAAAGGTGGGTTATTAGGTCAGAGACAGCACCTCTGGCCTGAGCTCTGCCAGATCTCCCCTCTCTGCAGCTGTAGGGATCCTGTCTTAAGCTGGGCAGCACGTTCAATGAAACTGAGCCTGTCCTGAAAATTTAAGTGGTGTCAGTGCATCTGCAGGAGTTATGCAAGGATGAACACTTGATTTTAACTATGTGGGTGTATTTGCTTTTTTAATGCCGGAGTAAAATTTTGCTCTTGCTTACAGTAGCGTGGGCACAAAGTAGCTTCACTGACCACAGATCCAGCGTCTTGTACCTGTAGGCTGGAATAATTTAACGCAGAAAGCCCTCAGAAGCCTCCCATCTCGTTCGTTTCCCATGCTGTAGGCTGAAGCCTCTGTCTTCCAGGCTTATGGTCTCTCTCGGGTGGTTTTCTAAGCAGAGATGGACTTAATGTGGGACCTGATGGTTTGCTCCAAAACCAGCCTCACCCAGTGGGAGTCTACCCATCATTCAGTCGGCATCGGAGGAGGGCTTGAAGAGAAAGCTCTTATGTCAGAACAACGCGTGATACCGTGTAGTCAAAAACCACAGGGTAATGGGCAGTGAGCAGAGTGATGCTTGTGTGTGCACACCTCCTCTTCTGGCATAGTCTGGTTTTTGCTTTCGTCTTCACTGCAGCTGCTCGTAATGTGACTTTTTATGAAACATTTAAAAAATTCAGGATTTCTTGCTCTCAAAATGCTATCATGATGCTTACCTCAAGGAGAGGAGAGGTAAGCTGGCAAGTTCAAGGCCTTTCAAGTAGCCAGGAGGATTAAGGAAAAGATATTCCAGGTGGAAATAAATATTTTAGTAATTTATATTGTTTAAATTGCAAATTGACTCTTTTCTGCTTCTGAGTTTTGAGGCAGAAATTGCCTTAGATGTTTTGCACGGTGTAACAGGAGACATTACGTGTGAAAGAGCCAGTGACTTTGGAAGAGAACACACAGCTCAAAGTCATTTGAAAATGGCTTTAGAAATGAAGCTTCAAACCAAAATGGCTGGCATGGTATGAGAAAGGCGTTGGCCAAAATTAGACACGAGCAGTAAGGCAGATAAATACCCTAACAAGTCTGCTCAGTCTGTTGGAACAACAACCAAAGGCAGCACAAAGCGTTGCTACAGAGAATATGGTAATAAAAAGAGGTTCAAAAGTGTAAGAAATGCTGGCAGCAAAATATGGCCCCATTATTGGGGAGAGATGAGAAGCATTAGTGAAGTGAAATAGTTAGGGCACTGCGGTTCTTTTCTTGAACTTAAAGAAGAAAAAAAAGATGTTGAAACAAATGTAAAGTAAATCTGGATGGGGCTTTAGGAAAAACTAAAGCAGTGCAGAGAAAGGTTACACAGCTGGGAGTAAAGGCACGTGAAAAGCGAGTCCATGCAAATCGCTATGTTTAGGTGACACAAAAGCCAGACTCTTCTTGAAAATTCATTAATTAGTAAGGTATATTATTTTACAAATTAAGAGTTTAATTAGCTATTCCTGCCATCAATGCTGTTAGAAAAGGGTGGGAAAGTAGCAAAGTACAGAAGAGCTGGATAAAATCAATTGAGATAGCAAGATTTAAAGAAGCGGCCATAAAATTATCTTGGCAGCTGATATCCGTTTGGGTTCAATTTCACCCAAATAAAATGTGCTTTATTTGAAAAATAAGGTTGCGTGGTAGAAAATGAAAAGGTTCTTGCAGTAACAGGAATTTAAGCGTATTTCACTTAGCAAGCCATAAAGTAAATCTTCCGTGGACCAGGTTTGCAATTCTGATTGCACAAAGTCCTTCTGGCTTCCGAGTCAGTATTGCAAGACCAAGACGGAATCTAGACCTGAGGATCTGATTCACAGAAAGTACCTTTTTGGATTATTTTTAATGATTATTTTCATTCCTTTCCTCATAAAAATTGAATTTAATTCCCTTCTCTTCCTAAAAGGATACTGTACCCCTGGGGCACTGTGTAAAAAGTGAGAAAGAAAATCCCTGCATCATGGCAAATTTATCTCACCATTTTCTGAGGTTCTCACACTCCCACCTGAGGTCTGGATTTGGAGATGCCGCATGGGCTTGCTTTGCTGAAGCGTGCAGGACCTCTCCACTCGGAGAATGGAGCTGCCAAAAGAAGTGCAACCTCTCAAAGTATCAGAGCCATCCCCTGCATGTGCTTGGGCTTTGCCAGCTCCCATGAGGGATCTGCTCGCGCCAACACTGCTCCTGTTGGTGGAAGATGAAAAGATCTGGGAAAGCCCCTCTAAGTGAGGGCTATATTTATAGCCTGAATTAGAAGCCGGGTGGATTTTAACCAAAAAAAAATTCACTGGGAATTGAGTGGAATTTGTTTTGCTTTTGTTCTGGTTTGTGAACGTGCACATCTGGTTCCGTGACACATTTTTGTTATAAAAGTTCTGCTTTCTAAGAGAAATAAAACTTTAATCCTGAATGCCTGTGCCTGCTATGCTGTGAAACACATAGTCCTGGCTGGTCAGAAAGCAGGAAGAGCATCAGCGTGGAAATGGAGGAGAAAAGGGAAGAGGCCTTTGATATTTAGCGACTGCCCTTGTAAAAACCAGACTGTAGCAGGACAAATGCTCTCTCTGAACGACTCCCCCTGTATACCTATTTATCGTACCACACGATGGACAGGTTTACAGCAACTTGCCTTTTGCTCTTCCTGGCAGGGACCTGACCAGCTGCCTGCTGGGCTCCAGTTTGTGGTCACCCATGTGCAGCTCTGCCTGAACAGAAATGAAAGGGTCTGGAAGCTGACCTACAGGCAGTGGACCAGGCAGAGGCAACCAAAGTGTCGTCCCTCTGTTTTTAAGATGCGCGGGAGAGAGACAACTCGACTACAAAGAACACTCTTTTGCTCTGGACACCGGTGTGTAGCCAGTATTTGTAAAACTGTTGCCTGCAGTAGAAATATGTTCTGTATTCTTCTGTGAGGATGTCCTTTGGCTGTGGCAAAGAAGAACAAAGGACCAGGAAAACTTTTCATGTAGATAAAAATATCTTCCCCATATCCTCACCCAGCAGCTGGGGCATCAGTATGCCTGGAGGGTAGGCAGTACCCATGCACTGCAAGGCACAGAGCGTTTGGGGATCAGAGGGAGGAGGAGGAGGAATTTGTTCTCTTAGGAAATACACTGAAATTCCCTGGCAGGCAGGGGTTTGGGAAAAGTGCTCTGCCCGCTCACCTGTCACGTTGACCTCCCAGAGCAGCTGCTTCTCCACCAGGCCCAAGGTGTCGATGATGGACGCCGTGTGGATGACGAGCGAGACCCCCTGACAGGCGCGGTGCAGGAACGCCACGTCCCGGATGTCCCCTTCCAGGATTTTCACCTCAGTCTTGCCCTGGAACGCTGCAAGGGCAGCAGAAAACTAAGCAAAGACCCTCTGCGCGTCCTAAGGTGAGCGTTGGTAGGGGTGGGAAGGGTGCAGCTGGGGAAACAGAACGTGCTTTCCAACGGCTGTAATGTCAAGTGCTAACTACAGGGCTTAGAGGTCTGTGTTGCATCAGCTACCATATTTTGAGAGCCAATATTCAACATAATTCCTTCTTTACTTCTTTAAACAAAAATAAAAACAAACAAATGAAAAGAAACAAAAACAAAAACAACAACAACAAAAAAAAACACTGCTCTCCTGAGAACCTGGTGGCCTGCCTGCACCTCTGCCACGGGGCAGGGCTTTCTCAGCACATTTTCACAGCAACACAAATCCCCTCCTGAGCTGAGCCTGCACTAGAGGGCTCCCCAGGCCAGGTGGGTGCTGCGCCTTCTTCCAGCCTCAATGAATGTATGTAATAGAGAACTTGATTAGTTTACGCAGCTTTTAGCCTCAGCTGTGACTGAAATCTTGTGTACCCTCGTGTTTTGTCACTGGCTCCCAAGCCAGCAGGATTTCATCACCTGTCTTTACTGGAGAAACACTACCAGATACAGCTGTTAAGATATGGAACTGAATGTGGGTTACCTTTTACAATGGTTTTCTCTCTTCATCTATGTAACCTGATAGAATTTAACCTGCATTAATTTAACAACTATTCTGACACAACAAGTCTGTGGGTCTTTTTTTTTTTTTTTTTCTTTACAGCCTCTTGATCTGAAATATGAAACGAGAGCCTAAATGCTCAACCTTTACAAACCTGCTACTAAAACGAGAGTTACTGCCCTCTCAGCACAATCACTGCCACGTGCTGTCCAGGGCCTTCTATTTGAGACTGCATTTACTTCCTAGGTCTCAGTTTTCAGGTGGTTTGCACTGACCTCTACCTGTGTGGATGGGGATAGGCTGTTTGTGAAGCACCTGACAGATTTGCTGGAATAGACATGAGTCGTTGTACATGATGGAGGGTGACGTCCCCCAGTGCTCTGTGGGGTTGCACTAATCCAAAGGATGGAAATATATGCTTTTCACAGTGTGAACTCTGACAAAGGTCTACTTCAGAGTGGTCAATGTGCCTGGTGACAGGCAGGCAAATGAATTTGTCTGCCACACTGAGCTAAAGGCCAGGAGGAAACTTCCCAAAGCTGTTCCAGTAAGCAGAAGTCCCTGCAGTAAAAAATACTGGCGGTGAGAAGACTCCAGGCCCACAGTTTTTGCAGCAGCTCTGCATTTGGAATAGGAATCACTGTGCTAGAGGAGAGCTTGAAAGGGAATGGCAAGAAACTATTTCAGATAGTCCTGAGCACAGGCAATTGAGGAAATTCAGCTACAGAGGCTGATACAGACCACAGGTCAAAATGCAGGGGCTCAGGGCAGTCCAGACACATCTAACCTGTTGTTCCTACCGCCTGTTTGTGAGGGGAAAAAAAGGCTCTGACAACTGTTTTTCCCTCCTCCTGTGCTGATCAGATAGGCAGCAGGAATGCAGCAAGAATAGGAAAGGGCATTGTCTGGGCCTTGTGGGGGAGAATGAGGGAGGAAAAGGGAACAGGGCACAGAGCTTCCCTGTCACCACAAAAGGAACAACACAGCCTCCGCTGCAGCCCAGCCAGGACTGCGCTCACACAGTTTGTGCAGCTGCAGGTTTTGTCACTGTGGGACCTGCCTGGAAAAGGGAGCAGAAAGGGCTGCTGCAAGGCTCAAGGGCACTCAGCAAATCCACATAGAAATGATGAATGAGGGTTAGTGAGGAATAGGTCAGGGTTGAATAAAACCATCCCAAAGGCTTGTGCAATTTGCACCAGGTTTATGCCACATGGTTACTATTCTTCAGTGATGCTTAATCACTTTATAGAAAGACTGTGGCTCTTTAGCAAATTGTCTGGGGATGTTCCAAGAGGGATCCCACATAGATGATGTCAGTACAGAGGAAGAATAGTTTTGAGGTTAAGATGTGATGGAGGAAAGCATGTTAATTGTGTCTGTGAGTTTAGGAATCCCTGTGGCTTTTTACGGAGGTGATCAGAATCTCAGGAAATGGGACATCTAAAATACAGTTCTCTGAGCTGCTTTCTCCACCCCAGACTGCGTCTGACACCTGGTGCGTCTCTCATTTATGCTGTCTCCAGCCCTTTCAAGAGAACAAAGCCCTGACCTGACCTTTAGATGGTCCTGTCTCTTCTGTGCATACCACAAGAGTTCTGCTCTCCTTGCAAATGCAATAATAATAATAATCAAATTATTAAGCTACATCCTCACAACTCCCCGTGAGGGCAGGTCCCTGTTAGCCTAGCTAACCACAGGCTGGATAAAAACAGTGAGTACTGGCACCCACAACTTTGCCGCGTGCACGTCAGAGCCCAGGACAGCAAGGTGTGGGTTACACAGCCCCCCAGGCACAGCGGTGGCTTTGTTTTCCTTCCCCCCAGCAGAAGTGGGAGATTTTTGCATTAATTTTGCTCTGTGGGTTTTGATGCAATAGAAGCCAGGCTGAAGGCAGCCTGCTTGCTGCACTGCCAGCATCTTGGTCTCTCTTCTGATCTAGGGAAGCCTTAGGGTCTGGCAAAGAAAACTGTTGCTATTAAGTTTTTCTCCTGTTTTCTGTGCTGGAGGGAGAGGGAGGGATAAAGCAAGACTTCCCTGAAACCAAACCTGTGCCTCCAAGGCTGGGTTGGGGTGGGAGGCGAGGATTTCCAACCACCCACCTGAGACAAAAGCACGCGTACCCACAGCGCATCGTGCTCACAGGGCGGAACTTACTGCCGAAGCTGCGGAGCGCTTCCCTGCTGAAGGCTTTGTCCAGCAGCCGGAGCTCCGCCAGCGGCTCCTCTTCTTCCAGCAGGAGGCGGACAATCCTCTGGCCAAGGAACCCTCCTGCTCCGGTCACCAGGCAGCTCACCCCAGCCAGCGACATCGCTCCTGGGTGGCAAAATGTCTCTCTGTAGAGCTGTGAGTGGCTGGGTCACCTCCTGCCTGAGAAAGGAAACACAGAACATCAACCTCTAGAGTTCATAGAGACTGAAAAAAAGAAAGAGAGAATATAGGAAAGCAAACTGACCTCCACATTAAAAAAAATTTTAAAGGATTTTTTACTTTTGCTAGCTATTCCTGTCCAGAAGTAGCTTATACTTTTTTTTTTTTTCCATGCAAATAAAAATAAAAATTATAAACTATTACGAAATGAAGAAGTTAACAAATCTGAAAATGCTCTATAGATGAGCTTCAATGCTAAACAAACCCCACAAAGGTCCTCCTCGATCCTCAGTTCCTCCTCTCCAGCATTCAGAAGGCTGAGGAGGAGATTTGCCTGTATTTATACACTGCACCCCTCAGTCATTTCGCCTCCCCTCCCTCTCACTGGTCTCCTTTGCTACAAACAAATGTGGTGCTTCCAGCACTCCCCTCTCAAAGAGGAACGTCCTTGGTGCAGCAGGGTCTGAACACCCAGCTAGACCTGGCTCTACGTCCTCGGGGAGAAATCCTCGTTTTGCTTGCTTCTGTAATACAGTGTTCATACGAAGGGAGAGAACATTAAATCTAAATGCAGCTAGCAGGGGTCCACTGTGAAGTGGGCTCTAGTTATTTGCATGCCGGGCTCCCCCACCAGAGCAGGGGTTTCTCACTCTGTGTGAGACAGGAGATTTTATGTATGTTCAGGACACTTAAGGCTTTTGGAGTGATTAAATGCTCTAAAGTGTAGCATGGTTAAATTAAAGGTGCTGAAAGGGTCCACCCCTGGAATGCCTGATGTGAGAGTATCTTGTTAAAATAAACCTGTGGCTGGCTTTGCAGTGAATGGTCCAAAATAAGGGGGAAATGCCCAGCTGCTTCTCACAAGGGTTTCACCCCAGTCTTAGCAATGTGCATACTATGCAAATGTGCATAGTAAGGTTGAAGTAAGTTATTGAACAGGTGGCCACCTTAAAATGTGCTATGGGAAGTTACAAAGAAGCCCAGAAACACAGCTAATTACACTGAAACCACTGAAAAGAGGATCACTGATTTCAGGCATGGCCAAAGGGGATCTCTAAAAAAGCTTTATTGTGTTTTTGCAGCTAAACTCCCTGTTTTATTCTGTGGTCATGATTTTTGTTCACTCACTGAAGAAAGCCCTGGAGAAAAGCTGTGGAAACATCATTCCTCCTCATTACTTTTATGTAGCAAAGCTGTGCCTTCAAACAGGAAGGGATGCAGAATCACTTTTGTTCAAGGAGAAGAATGCTTCTGGCTCATACATGCGATAAAGTCTTGGCAACTCTTTCAGTGACAATGTCCTTGAAAATCCTTCCCTGACACCAATAAAGCTTTAAATATTGTTATCTGTGTTTCTTTCCTTGGCTCATCTCAGACAGGACCTTGACTTTGTATCTTCTTATCAGAAGCTGGTGCAAGTTAATTTTGTGCACTGCATGCATTTTGCAAGGAAAAAAGAAAAAAAAAAAAAACCTGACCAAAATCTTCTTGGAAACGATGCGTTATTTTTACATTTAGAAAGGAAATAAAATGCCATAAAGAGGCATTATAAAGGGACAAAGCACAACAGAGCCTCTTAGGCTATGAAACATTTCCCCCACCCAAGCTCACCTATCAGCATGCCTGAGCTTACCCGGAGCTTACAGAGCAGCTTCACCGAGCAGTGAGGCCAGAGCGCGCCAGGCCTTGACCGCCAGGAACAACTTGAAAGAATTCAGGGCTACAGCATGGGTTTTGCAGGCTAAAGCATAACGCAGCAGCATCCACAAGGCCTGCCGACGCTGCATTCTGTGTCAAGGCGTAGTCATTTTTTAACTGCGTTGTCCTCCTCCTCCTCGGCTTTATCACAAACCAAGGCCTTCTCGATCTGGTGTTTTCCTGGTGCACACAGTCTCAGAGCGCGTGTCTGAGAGTCACGTTTCAGAAAATCAGAACTTGCAGATTTTGGCTTGCGTTGCAGAATTGCTGCGCACAACTGAGCAGGCAGCCTAGTGTCTGTGCAGCCTGCTGAGTCCCATTGCACCCATGTCCCTAGACTGCCGGGGCAGGAACAGCGTCAGTGCTCCGCTTTTTTTGGAAAGCTTCTCCCCTTCAGGACAAGAGGCACTGTTCCCTGGAAATATTTTCCTTTGGCTTCTGATTACACATTGACAAGGAGCAACAGGACTTGACTTAAATAATTAACTTTGGGACAACTTTGCTGAACGAGACTGTGTAAACACAACTTCTCACAGTGGGAAACAGATTTAAGGCATGTCAGCCAAGGTCTGATGATCGTCACCTGAAGAGGCCTCAATGTTTATGTGTATGCAAGCCTGACAATGAATGTATCTTCTATCTCACTAGCATCAGTTTCTTTTGGAAGAAGAGAAAATGTGACTGTAAACTTTTCTTATACGACCTTCAAGATCAGAAAGAGTTTGGTATTCTTTGCTTGTGTGCTTAGACAGCAAATGAGCTGGGCAATTAACTAGAAACTTTGACTTTTTTTCCCTTTAGTTTTAGGTAGAAGTGTGTTTCCTCAACTGAAATTGATAAGTGAATTACGTATTTAAAGGCCATAGAAATTTGCACCGTATGCTGAAGGAAAATGTTTAATTTGGATCAATTTTGTAGATAAATGACCCTTGCCAATAGCCTGACTCCACATCCCTGCCACATCTGCCAAGGATGCTGGAAGTCCACAGGGTTTGATCAGTCCATAACCCACATGTTTACAATTTCTTTGGGCACAGCTTTTTTGGAAGATTTGACCTTGCTTGATTTTTTGTGAGAGATACTCACAGCAATTAAACACAGAAAGCAGCGGGACAGAGTGCAGGAGGAGGCCATGCGGCTTTGGTACACATTGGCAAAGGCTTAACCCAAGCTGTAGAAAACTTCCATAGTCCTGCAAAACTTGAGGAATGGGGTTTGTAGAATAGCGTCTCAGCCCAATGTAACCCTGTGAGCTCCTCTTTAAAGCTCATTCACCAAACATTTTTCGCTTTCTGTGTCTGAGATTAACAAACCCCGCTCACGTTCTTGCACAGCCTTGAAGTCCATCGAGGGGTGTGATGTTCCTGAGCCTTATCTGCCTGGCTGTGAGTCTGCCCACAAGGTTTGTTATTACTGGAACGGAGAGAAAGACCTCCATGTGAAGGCCTCCGGAAGATCACTGCAGACACTTTTATCGCTGTGAGAACTCCAAGTCGAAACAGAGCAAACTGACTTTGCTGCCTGCTTAAGGCCACTGTAACATAGGGCTTGCGCAGAAGGTTGCTTTTTGGTAGCATGGCTCGTCTCACACTATGGGAGAGTGCAGCTGGCACACCCAGAGCCCTCCCTTTTGGTACTGATCACTGTGGCATGACGCTGGCACAAGCGTGATTTGAGGAAATCTTCCTTTCCCCTTGCACTTGTGCATTTAGGAAATACAGCAATGGTTGGTTGCCGTGCTCAGTGCTCAGATCCCCTCGGCCCTGGAGGAGAGGGGGTGGCAGGGGACAGTACACACACAGCTCTGACGTCTGCTTGGTGTCTCAAACAAGACAGCTGCACAAAGATGGGGCAGCAGGGAGTTAGAAGGTCCAGCTCTGCATTTTTGTTTCCTGGTTGTGCAACTCAGAAAAACCTGGAGAAAGTCCAGCAGGAAACAAGGAGAAATGCTTGGTCCCCTGAATCCTGAACCAACACCTTGACCAGAACTCTGCTCACTCTTCCTGAGTTGTCTTTAGACTATAACAATATTAATTTCAAAATGCATGTGCTGCACTTTATTTAACTTTTATGCAATACCAGGCAAAATAATCACAGAATCTGGTGCTTCTGTTGGCATAATATCTACTACAGACTACACATGGGAACCAGCAGAAAATCCAGCTCAGTTTATTTCTATCGATAAGTGAAGCATTTAAAAGATTGGAAACACCAGAGCCAAAGAGTGGTACAATCCTCGTTTTACCTCTTGTGCACCATCTGTGTCTTTAAGTCCCCTTTTATTCCACCTCCAGCGCCCGCTACCTGCACAGGAAGAAGCAGCAGGGAGCAGGCAGAACAGTCCAAGCATATGGCATCGCCTGCAGTGCCTCTACTCATGGCAAAGAGCAGGGCAGCAGGAGGGCACAGCCGGGTTTTTGAGTCCTGCAGGGTGAGGCACCAGCTGGGTGGTGCAGCCTTGGGCAGCAGTTCTGGGTTCAGGAGTCCTTACATCAGCTGAGTCCTGCTTTGCACGACCCAGTCGTTCCTATTCTTGCAGAACCAGGGGTTTAGCAGAGAGAGAGGAGAAGGAAGAAAATAGCTGTGAGTATGTAAGAAATGGAGCCTTGTGTGCGTGGGAATACTGGGAGGTGCACAAAGCAGAGGAGGTGCCTGGCCTTCCTCTGGCACAAAGTGGCATTTGGCATCCTAGTGCTGCCCAGCATACCTCAGCCATTTAGTGCTGCCCTAATGGGCCAGAAGAAACAGTGGCTGTCTGACCTTAAGCATTCCTTCAAAGGAAGCCAGGAATCTGGTGTCTTAGCAGATATTTTTAAGATTCAGCTGCATTTTTAAAGATGAGATACACTGTTTTCATGCATAGTTTATCTGGACTTGTTAAAGACCTGATTAAGCCTGAGTAGTTTAGTCAGTTAGACTCTCTACAGAGATTCAGCTTATTTCCAGTTAGACTAGCCCAATTCCACACTGGTTTACCCAACAGATTTATAACAAAGTCCACATATCCACACCGGAATTTCAGTGATTTTAGATGAATTCTTTTTATGGCTTTACTTGGACAGCATCACACAAAGATTAAAAACCAAGTGTTGTTAGGATCCTCCCAGGCAGAAGAACTCAGACTAAACACATCTTTAGTGGAAGCTGTAGCCAGGGCATTTGGATAAGCAGAAATGGTGAAAAGCACTTTCCTGGCACTCCAGGGTCTAAAGTGTATCACAAATAGCACAAAAATACGTTCCACTGCTGTGTCTGAAAAGGAAACATGGAAACCCCTCCACAAGTGCCTGGTGGGAATGTATGCATGAGAGAGCAAACACAGCCTGGGAGCAGGGGGCCAGACATCAGCAGGAGGTAGCGGCCAGTTTGGGGATGTTGGAGGGGAGGCTGTGGCCACTTTTCACAGACACTGGGAGGCTTGTGAGAACTGAAGGATTTCTGATGAAAAATAATGAAGAGGGGTTGGTGGGGGAAGAGAGATGATGAAAGGAGATGGAGTGAGAAGAGAATGTTATGGACCCATCACCACCAGAGGATGGATGGCACAGCCATGGGCGTGCTTCCTCAAGGGGAGGCAACACCCATGTCTCAGGGACAGGGGACTGGTGAGCATGCATTTCTGCTCCTCAGAGGGCAAGGGTACATCCTGCTTGCATGGCAGCAGGTCAGCAACCAAACACCATGTCGTGTTGCTTTGGTTAGTAAGTGACTTCATTTCTCTACACTTAGAAGAAGACCAGACCCATCCCACCATAAAGAGGGGCTGGGGGGGCTGGGGTTTGCTGATGCATCTTGTTTCTGTAGCTGCTATGAATTCATCCAGGAAAGCCCAGGCTGTGGAAAGTATCAGACGTAATGCTTACTGCCTGGGGCAGGGAAGTGCTTAGCTCGAGCTGCAGTCAGACTTGGTAGGATGACCAAGAAGAAGAAGCAAGGGATGTAGTTTCCCACCAAGTCTGGCCACCAGACAGAACAGACTTTGGCAGTAAAGCCCAACACACAGGGAGCAGCCAGTTTACATTACATGTATTTAAGCAAGTAACAATTAGCTGAATTTTTAAACAACAAATTGGTCTAAAAGAAAAAAAAAGAAAAAAAAAAAAAAAAAAAAAAAAAAGAAACAGTGATCATTGCTAACACAGAGCCTTTCCTAAACATCTCAGGAGCTCATGAAGGTCTTCTTAGACATACTGTGTACGTTCAACATTTGCACCTCTTTCTCTCTTTTCAGTCTGTTTTGGGACCTCAGCTGCCGGCTGCTTCTGCGGAGGCGTTGCAGGAGGCTGTTCACAGCTTTGAAAACTGAACCAGGTGCCGGCCGATTTCTGAGACGCTGGCACAGCCTGAAATAGAAACACATTGGTGAGAAAGGTCTGTGTGTGAAACTTCTCTGAGTCACGGCCTGCAGGCCTCATCTTGTGCTAGCTGTTGTGGGGATGGGGTGGCACCTCAGCGGCTCAGGCCCCTGCCACTCAGTGGCATCTTCAGCCTTCAGGTTAGGCACCAGGCTTCCTGCACAAGAAGAGCTAGACACGTGTGAATGAAAAAGGACCCTTATAACAGCCTGAGGAGGCAACTGCCTGAGCCATCTGGATGTGAAAGGAAGACAGAAAGGACATAGGGCTGAGAGACCGCCATGTGTCAAGTGACAGGAGGCAGAGATTTGCAGTGTCATTTCAAAAAAACTTGTAGTAATCTTTACTAGTGAAAAACTAACCCCTGAAACCAGCCTGTTAAGTGTTCCCCAATGGAATTCTAGTTCCAGTTTCCTAGTCAGCATCGCCACCCACTTGAATTCGTAGTCACTGGAGCATGAAAGCCTTTAAAACATGATTAGAAGTGTGACAGAGCCCTTTGTGGGTGTTCAGATACTTCTACGCTGGATCCGAATGCTGCACTTGTTCTATTGCTCTCTGCAACTCCCTGGCAGGAGGCTGCAGTGAGGGGGGGGTCGGCCTCTTCTCCCAGGTAACAGTGACAGGACGAGGGGTAACGGCCTCAAGCCGTGCCAGGGGAGGTTCAGGTTGGATGTTAGGAAAAATATCTACTGTGAGAGAGCAGTCAGGCAGGGGAACAGGCTGCCCAGGGAGGCGGTGGAGTCTCCTTCCCTGGAGGTGTTCAAGAAACGTGCAGATGTGGCACTGAGGGACATGGTTTAGTGGGCACGGTGGTGTTGGGTTGATGGTTGGACTGGATGATCTTAGAGGTCTTTTACAACCTTGATGGTTCTGTGATTCTGTGTACATAACTGGGGGCCAGACTGTGCAAATTTGCCATTCAGTGAGGGGTCAAACTTGACAGCTTCAGGTGGGAGCACAGGTAAGAAACACAGAGCTGGGAACAGTAAAAGCCTGCAGGAGACACGGAGGATTTTAAGCATGTGGAATGCAGAGACCTGAACCTGTTCCAATGGGCTGAATTCTGTAATAGATAAAAACTCTGCATACAGTTTTTCTGAACATTTCATATGGGAAAAAAAAAAAAAAAAAAGGTTGTATATTACCATGTCAAGGATTAAATAAAGTACTGGAAAGCTCACAGTTCCCAGCAGAATAGAAATTCCAACTTCTGCTCAGCTCTACTTAGCAATTTTGCATTTCTTTAACTTAAATTGGGTCAGAAATATGCTTTAGCCTCCTTCCTCTTTGTAAGCTTCATTGCTGTGGCACCTGAAGTGCAAAGCATTTTTACAGGAGGCAAAGAATCACCTTAAATACATCAACTAGAACCAGCACAATTCACATGGATTCCTCTTCTGTGACCATCGGGCTTCTGATTTTAGATGGCTTGCACACGGTGCTCCAATCGCATGCAAAACCAATTACACCAGTTGCAACCCACCTGCCAAGTGCTTACCAGCTAAGGCCATTGACAGACGAAACTCCTCGTGCAGAATCCTCAGAACATCCTGAAGACCTTCTTCACCCTGCTCCAACAAAGAAAGCAGTCAGGGGAAAGGGAGCACTGGCACAGGGCAGTGCCGCAGGAGGCTCGCATGGTGAGAGCTGGGACAGACCCTCAAGCCAGTGCCAGCTCCAGTCTCTCAAACAGATGAGTGATTACAGTGATCTGATGGATGCGCTTCGTTCGTCTCAGATGAATTTAGATGCTTTTCCTTTTGGGATATAGAGGAACAGGAAAAGAAAACAAAGCTGTTTATCACACACAACATTTTCTAGCTGCTGGGTATTTTTAGCTTTCAGTCAGCCTTCGCCAATGGGCTTGTTTAAAAATGTCAAGTCTTACAATGCTGACAGTACTTGAAGAAGTAATGGGAGGTTTTTATATGGTAAAGCTTTAAAAACTTTATTTCACTCTGATGTAGGGCTGAATCTTTAAAAGCAGTATGCTGAGCATTTGCCTCCAAGCAATGACACCAAGAAGATCAAAATCCAATAAAATGTACATGTGTTTTTGATTTTATGGTTTTAATGCATTGGTTTAATGCATATGGTTATGGATTTAATGCATTCTTGCATTGAAGAATGCTTTGGGTACAAACAACGTCACTGCTTGCTCATGTATGCTAGGGTAATGCCACTGAAGTACACCTTTAGGCATACCCTAAGGAATGTAATAGCAAAACAGCAACAGCAGCAACAAAAATGCCATCTCCTGTCTGTTTGCATGATGGAAAAAATGCAGGCAAATCACAGCAGCACCCTTTTCATGAGGGGCCCTTTTTCTCAGCTTATTGGCAAAAGAAACGATTCTGCCAGGTTTCTCAAAAGACCCGAGTGATTTCTTGCTTGAAGCCACAGTAATCACACTCTTGGTAGGAGTCTCATTTTAAACACATCATGTATCTAGACCATAAAGATTTTGTTTTTTCTTCTTGAGAAAAGCTTTTAAGCTGCAATCCAGGGCCTAAAAAGCCAAAGCTTAGCAAAGCAAAAACTTGTATAATTACAGTTTTAATATTTTATGTTAACTTTCTGCATCAGAGGCCTGATTCATGATTCTGGATCACAGCAATATGCCAGTAGTGAAGAAGCAGCCAAACTGGGACAGCAGTGACACACTTGGGCACCTACAGGACTTGTGCTGTGCTCAGTCTTGCCCAAAATGATTTAATCATCAGTGGAACAGAGTTCCACATGTATTTCTAAAGAATTCATAACACCCCTATGAAACTTCTGTATCAAAACTATGTATTATTTTTGAGTAAGCTGGCAGCAAGTAAAATTTTCAGACTAGTTTTACAGCAAATAAGCCCACCTCTAGTTTTTAAATACACCAATGGTCCTGACTCCTACATTATTTTAACAGCAACCTGCAACATCAAGAAATCAGGGCCCACAAAACAATCCTATCAGCTTCAAATTCATATATGAAAGCATGAAGCTCAGCGTTATTTTTAGACGGAGCAAAATGTCTATGTTTGATTCAATCCAGTTGCACTCGATATTCAGCAAACCCCCCCAAAAAAGCTAAAGAGGTCCCTACCAACCTCAGCCATGCTGTGATTCGGTGATGCTGTGATTCTGTAATTCACACTCCTGCCTTCTTGCTCACCTTATAAGCCAGACCCCATAAAGCTGGTCTTCCAATAAAGACGCATTTTGCTCCCAGTGCCAGCGCTTTCAACACGTCGCTTCCTTTCCGTATTCCACCATCTAAATAAACTTCCACTCTGTCTTGTACGGCCTCCACCACTTCGCCCAGAGCATCAATCTGCAAAGAAGCAGCCACTGTCAACGTGGCATTTGGTTCCAAGACAAAGAGGAGACATCCACACAGGCAGACAGCTATACAGTACCTTAATAGCACGAGATTTGTAATCTACAGATTACAAAGTGGGGGAATTTTTCTCCAGATGAATTATCCTGTTTTTTTTTTTTTTGTTTTGTTTTGTTTCTTTTTTTTTCTGGCTTATTAAAGCCAGTAAGTTCCTATTTAGACCTGAGTCTGCAAATACGCATGCAGATCTCTCACTAAATCTGGTTGCACTGTTTGTGCATGTTTTGGCAGATGTGAGCAATGAGAGTACATTATACTCTCATTTGTACATTTTTGGTTCCAGAGCTTCATTTTATTTCCGCTGAAGTGCACAAAGAATATGTGTGCACTGCAGCAGCTAATGAAGAAAACTCTGATTAAGCTACAATGCCAGTAGTTTCGCTGCAGCAATGGGAGCTCAGTGCTGGCTACAGAAGCCTCCCAAGACGCTGAGAAAACACTTGAGTGGGCAGCCCATGCTGAGGCCTGCATCTTACTAGTTTCAAGCTGAAGTCTATCTGCACATGTCCGCAGCCCTGCAACAAAGACCCGAGCCTACCAGCAGCATGTTTACGAAGAGGTGTGCGGAGGAAGCCAGGTGCCCATGTGCACACAACACCCACGGGACGTCCGTTCTCTCACGTACCGTGGCAGGTACTCCATCCAGCTGCCTTCCACCGTGGTTGGACACGATAATTCCCTGAGCTCCGTGTCTCACTGCCAGCTCTGCATCTTCTTTTGTCAAGATCCCCTTGATGATGATGGGCAGGTGAGTCAGGCTCCGCAGCCAGTGGATGTCGTCCCAGGTGAGCGAAGAATCCAGGCTTTTGGGTGGCAGTCCATACTCAGAGCGGTCATCTCCCTACAGCCGTGCGACAGGACAAAACCTTATCTAAGCTGTAACAACACAGAGTCTTCAAGTCCTTCCCTGCTCTGGAGGAGATTAATTAGACTTCTAGTAATCCTGTTTGTCTGGTCTGTAAAGCATACGTCTCTGGAGGGCAACAATGGGGATGGAAATTGGCATCTCCAAGGAGTTGTACTGGGAAGTTAAAGTCAGAAGCCAGGCTGGCAGGAGGTCAAGCCAGAGGCTGCAGAGCCAGGAGGGCAGAAGCTACGCCCCGGACGCAGCAGATGCCAAAGCAGCAGTTACCCGGTGGTTTTGTCTCATGTGGTGCACAGCAGCACAGGCAATGAAAGAAGGGGATCATTTCACAAACCTCAAACGCTCCCTCCAAGTTCTTCAGTTTCATGTGGGGAGGAAGCCGGAAACCATTACGAATATCATCACGTCTTTTGCCCGTGTAGGGCAGGTCCGCGGTGAGGACGAGGCCCTGGAAGCCCAATGTCTCTGCCTGTTGGACCAAGTGCTGAGAGACTGCCCGGTTGCGGTGGATGTAGAGCTGGAACCACCGAAAGCCACCGGGAGCCGCCGCGGCGATCTCCTCCAGTGAGCAGGTGGAGTAGGTGCTGGCGATGTAGCAGGTGCCCATTGCTTTGGCAGCTTCGGGAGGTATTGAAAAATAGTTGGAAGGGTGGTCGCTTGGACAGCCCTGCCCGCCAACGGGCACCATATTTTTGTACATTCTTTACAGAGAAATCCTGAACTCTTGTTGTGTGTATATCCCACTAAACACAGAGCTCTGCCAGCTGGCAAATACATCTCAGGGATTAAAAACAGCTGTGTTTGCCACACGCTGTTGTAGGACCATGGTTAAGGAATTAAGGTAAATTACCAACTGTAGCTTTCATTTTCCAAATTCAGGATGAGGGAGGTGAATGTCCCCCTCTGCTCTGCCCTTATGCGGCCCCACCTGCAGTGCTGCATTCAGACCTGGTGCCCCAGCGTAAGAAATAGGAGGATCTGCTGGAGTGGGTCTAGAGGAGGCCACAAAGACGCTCAGAGGCTGGAGCACCTCTGCTATGATGAAAGGCTGAGGGAGCTGGGGGTGTTCAGCCTGGAGGAGTGAAGGCTCCAGGGAGACCTCATTGCAGCCTTCCAGTACCTGAGGGGAGCTGATAACAGGAGGGAGAGTGACTTTTTACATGGGCAGATAGTGATAGGACAAGGAGCAATGGTTTTACACTAAAGGAGGGGAGACTTAGGGGAGATGTTAGGGGGAAATTCTTCACTCAGAGGGCGGCGAGGCCCTGGCCCAGGCTGCCCAGAGCAGCTGTGGGTGCCCCATCCCTGGAGGTGCTCAAGGCCAGGCTGGGTGGGCCCTGGGCAGCCTGACCCAGTGGGTGGCAGCCAGCCCACAGCAGGGGGTTGGAACTAGAAGATCTTTAAGATCCTTTCCAACCCAAGCCGTTCTGTGATTCAATGATTCAAGTTGTTTTTAAAAAGCAGAACTTCATCCTCATGAGTGCTTCCTTGCAATAATGCACACTCAAATGCTCTTAGTGTGCACAGGAATGTATACAGAAAAAAAACACATGGTTAGGCATGAGAGGCTCTGCTTTTCCCAAGAGTGACACTGTTCTGACCAGTGAAAAGGAATTTAGCGGCCGAGTCTCGTCCATCACTTTGTGTCCTAGCTAGAGCCCACGGCACAGAGTGGTTGTGGCCTGTGTGGTTCTTTGGTGTAACTCAGCAATGTGTCCACAGTCTCTGACTCAAGTTTGCAGCATGGGACTGATCTGGCAGCAATATATGGCTTCCCATGCACGCTGTGTCACCAGACCCAAGTGGGTCATCTGCAACAAAGGATGGGTCATCCACACACGGGGCTGTCATAAGGTTTCCCCCTTCGAGCCTGAACACTTTGCTCAGGCAGTCACACTTCAAATCATCCTGGAAAAGGTTTTTTTCCACAAACCAGATTTGCTACAGGACAGCAGAGCAGAAGAGTACCTCTGGCTGTGCTTTTCTCTCCATTGGGCCATGCTAGCTGGTGGAAGCCAGTCGGGGCAATTCCTACAGGAAAGCTGATTTCAGTCCCCAGGATTTTAGTCCTGGTGTCCAGCATGGATACATCCCGCAGCATACGTGGCCGGAAACGAATTCTGCAAGGGGATAGCAATAAAACACCCTTCAGGATGGCAGCTGCCCAGTGGCTTTTTCGCTTTTGGAGGCGCATGGAAACCAGGTCTTCATTTACAGCCCTTCATCTCCTTTCCTGCCTGTCATGCCACGCCACACCACGCCGCCCCACACCATAGCAGTTGCCTGTACCCTCAGCATCCTTATGCCTCATGCAATCTGAACCATCTTCAGGCTAGCATCTCTGCATACACATCATTCAGATAAGTGCGTTTTGGTAGGGGACCGCCTGGAACAGGCAAGGTGTTAGGATTCTTTGCTCGTGAAGTCCAAACATTTGCACAGAAACAATTTTAAAAGCCTCCAGCACAACACCCCCCAGCTTCTTCCCCACATTACCTTTTATATGCTAGGATGTTTTCATCTCGAGTGCTACACTCATCTGCTCCAGCTGCAAAGAAATCCCAAGCAAACTTGGGTAAATACTTTTTAGCATAAGCTTCAAAATCTGACAGACACACCATAGCCATTGCAGAGAGGTGCTCTGGGAACCCTGGAGAAAAGAATAACAAGGAAGTTAGATTCCCAAACTGCCATTCCCTGTTCCAGGAACTCTAATGTCATTTAATGCAAACCTTGGATCCCTCTGTCTTGTAGCTTCTCCCGTGCTATTTGACCCACTGTGCCAGACACATCCTTGGCAAGTGACAGACATCACGTAGGACATGCTGGTCTGCAACATGTTTGGATGACTTATAAATGCCCAGCGCCCCTACAATCAATAAATATTCCTGTTGGGAATAGAGAGCGTGACTGAGGCAGCTCTCGTGATAATCTTGAGGTAATACTGCTTCACTCGACACTGGCCCCTGAACACATTTAATTCATCCATGCAGCTTCCTAAATGTCCTGTACTTGTGTCCCAAAGCACTGACAAGGCTGCCCTTCGCACAAGTGTAGAGTCCAAGGTGCACTGTGATGATCTCATTCTGAGAAATATGAGCCCAAAATGACATGAAGGCCTACTTAGCTGTCACAGAATTGTGGCAGATTTAGAAAAAAAAAAAAAAAAAAAAAGGGGGGTTTTGGAGGTTATTTTCCAACCTCCCACATACAATGATTTGGGAAGATAAATCTAAGCCTTCAAGCCACAACTGCTTGCTGACCATGGTCTATGGTATAGTCTGTCTCGCGTACAAACAAATTGCAATGTCAGTACTTATTTGGGCATTTCTTAAAATGTCAGGTCTTGATCTTGCAAGTGTGATGACCACAAAATGACAGGAGCTAAGGGCAGAGTCTAGTCTTTTGCCCACTCAGATTCATCTTGAATCAGAACTTCTTCCAATGCCCGTTACTCCTTCATCAGGCTGTGATCACCCAGTGCAAATAACCATTTCATCTGATCCCAGGCAAAGCGTGCCATCCATCCTCTGCCCTGCTCTAAGGAAAGCTGGCAGACGCAGACATAAGGGCAGGAAGGCACCTCTGTGCCTCTCTTTATCCTGACTTAACAAACAGAAGCCTGGAGAGGACACTGTAAGTCCTCTGCTATTTGAAGACACAGCAATTCCCTCCTAACAAACAGCTGAAGATGAAGGAATCATCACAAGAGGAAGCGTGACTGATTTCTTCAGTGTTGTCTCGCCTAGCTTGGCAGGCAGCGGGTGGCACGTGGTGAAAATACCCCAAGCCCCCTCTGTAGGTCTTCGTGACATCAGCCGCAGCTGACAGCACAAGCCTTCATCTGCCATGTATCGCGACGTACCATGAACCGCGTATCGCGACTTCTGCTTTTCCTACTCTTAGGAAGGCCGAAGTCAGGACGCACAGAAAGATAAACTATGTCCTTCAGCGGCAGAATAAATGGGAATTTTAAGCAACCCAGGCCCAGTGCTCACCGTCTCTCACTTCCTGCCTCTGTTCAGATGTACGTTGGGTTTTAGGGAGCGCAGCAGCAGGTGAAATCCTCTGTTTCCAGGGCTGCAGAGAAGGTCTTTCCACTGAGCACCTCCTAATTTCTCTGCGGTCAATAAGCAACCACAAGAGATTAAAGCTCAATCCTGCAACAAACTTTGGACTGTTTGTATAACACTAATGTTGTTTGGCTATTAGATCATTCCAAAAAGTGTTCCACCTTTCCGCAAAGCAACTGCCTAGGACACAGCGCTGGAGCCCTGCTCTTTGGCGTTGGCTGAAGGCTGTACATTCCCTAGGGAAGCAACAGTATTTCTGGGACAGATCTGTTGCCTTTTTCTCTCCGTGGCCAGCGAAACCTTTTCATTCAAGCCTGCTGGTAACTTGCTGCTACCTGTGCTGTAAATCCCACCAACAAATATGATCCCTAGGCGGTGTGAGTTGTTCCAGCCACAGAGCCTTGACTCTTTACCCACATGTGTGGAGAAGACATTTTTTTGCTTCCTACAGTATACGGACAAGTAAAGCAGCCTGTCCTCTACCATTTTAAAAGGCGGTGAGAACTCTCTGGGAGCCCTCTCTGTGCTTCCCTCCCTCTCCGCTGCTGAGCATTACATGGCTCTGAGGTGCCAACAGATTTATGATATTGACTTAAATTTGCAAGATATGAAAAGTGAACATTGGACAGTTTTATTTGTCCTTTGTTGTTTTTTAGCCTTTTATGTTCATATTTTCAATTCTTCCATGAAAGCATGAGAGCTGAAACTTCTATTTTTACTAACTGAAAATTGAAAATTTTTGTTTTGATTTTTTTTTTTTTTTTTTTTTCAGCAGCAGTGCTGCAGTCTCAGGGTGGTCCAGGACTGCAAAAACCCATTCGTCATGACTTTGGAGGAAAGAGCAAAACGCCACCTGTGTGCGCAACACACAGAAAAATGCATCCCTGGGAAGAAAAGTCCCGTGCGCACTCTTCTCTCCGCTAGATGTCAGCTTTGGGCCATATATATGCTGTTAGAGACCATCGGCCCTCGATGGCCTGCCAGGCACTGCGGCCTCAGAACTGATACAATCACATCAGGAGAGTGCCTGCTAATACGCGTGGAAATCTTTGTTCTCTGTGGTTTATTCTTCACATTTTCTGGTGCACAGCAGAGCAGTACACGCAGCTGCATCTGGTCTGGCCTGATCTTGCTCTCCAGCCAACAAGCTATCTGCAGGGCCCTCTGTCGTGTTTGTCGTTGTGCTGAGCCCAATGCTCCCCTGCTTTAGGGATGCAGATCGCAGCCTATTCGCCAAACTGTGAAGTTGATGGTTTCTGTGTTATCATAATTTGACATGGATTAAAGAAAAAGTCTGTGACTACTGTACTTTGGATCAGGAGAGGGGAAAAATCTCTGCTTTTCCACTGCAGCTTTTAGGAGACGGTACATCTAGACATATTTATTTATTTCTGCAATGGGCTCAGTTCAAAATAGCAATGACCTCTTCTCCCATAACCAGTATTTTCTCTGATGCTTCTGATTTAGCTTCGAAGCTCTAAGGTTCTGAGGAAATCAAAGTTTGCCACAGAGATAATATCTGTTATTAGAACTCCTACTACATAATTGGAGGAAAAAAAAAAAAAAAAAAAAAAAAGTGGACAACTTTTAAAGCTCTGGAGCCCATTCAGTGAAGTGCAACAAAAGATATAAAAAGACTCTCTACAAACTTTGCTGGAAGCCTTCCTCGCTGCCTTCTTCAGAGGAGCGAAGAAAATAATGCAGGAAATATTCACACATCTAGTCCAGCCTTGCAGGTAGGGCGTCAAGCAGCTCACAGCCAGCGCCTGATTTTTCCACAAATCTGCACAGCTGGGGTCCTGCAGCTGCTTACTTTTTGTACTAACATAGTCAAAGGCACAGGGATCCTGTGTAAATCTGTGCTCCGGTTCCTGCTGCAATCACGGCGCTTGTTACTCGGGCTGGTTCTGTTTGTTTGCTTTTCACAGATGGCCATGGCTCAAGCTGACATCTATCTCCCCGACATCCACAAGTGGTGGGTTCAGCTCGGGACTTTGCAACACTTCAGCAAAGGATCTGGTGAAGGGCAGAGGAGAAAATAACTCTCGGCAACATAAAGCAGGTCACACAGCAGTGTGCACACAGTCACCACCGGTTTTCCTTATCAGATGTGTTTCCTGGGCATAGCCCCATGTTTGGAAGGAAAACTCTTTTTCCTTGCATGTCAGTCATGTATGAAAGTTCTCCCAAAACTAAATATTTAAATAGCCACCCTTCTATTAGAGGTGGAGATGGCAACAGATCTTGTATTTAGCGTCGCCTAACACTTTTGATTATAAGATCCAGTTTTCGGTTACTTTTAATTTGGGCTGAATTTTTTTGGGAACACTTCACTGAAAGCTGGTCAGCAACTTCCAAGAATGAGGTTAGGGGAAAATGGTGATTGGCCCATGCTGAATATGTCCTGCAGTGGTTTCAGTGAAGCTCGGTGCTCCATGCAGGGCTTGAAATTAGCGGGGGCTGATCCCTGGGGGCACCAGCCTGTACTCGCTGGCCATATGAGAAACCAACCAGATCTGGCCTGGCTGTAAATCACTGCGCTCTGCCCGCACATGCTCAGCAGGACTTGTCTGAAATCCAGATGTTGTCTTGACTGAAGACTCACTGAGGGCAGAGCATGCTTCTGCCCAGGGCCAGAGGAGCTCACACAGCTCCAGACACAAGCAGAGGGCAGAGAGCCGCCTCCCTCATGCCACCCATGCTGGGATTCAGCCTTACGTAGTGCTGGAGTCGAGAAGAGAAACAAAATGGCTCAAATCTGAACTGAAGGACAGCCCCTGGGGACAGACTGGGTGGGATGGGGCAGATTTACCCAGGTGAGGGACAGAGCAGGTGGGAGTAATACAGGGGCAGGATTACAGGATTTCAAGGGGACTGAAGAATCTGGAGAAGGAATAAATTTAGGAAAGAGGCAGATGAGGACAGCCTATGACACGCTGAGCAGAAAGGAGGCTACCAAATATTTGGTTGTTCTTTCTGCAACTACCTCCATCTCCAAAACTCAGAAGAGAGCTTGATTTGTTCCCAGCACTACTCTACGGAACAGCAAATAGCTACGAAGCCCTTTGGGAAAATGTGTTCAAAAAGGAACAGTGCTTCCCGCTAGCAAATGGCTCCTCTAGCTCATGCAGCAGGGCTCTGCACTGAGTGTCTGGAAGCCAACCATATAAAGTCTCCCGTCTCCTGTGAACTGTTGCATGGGATAAAATCTAATTTCTGAGCTTTCCTTTCCGTCTTATCTCACATGCCACTACGCCACCTAGCTATGAGTTTTCCCGTGAGATAGCTGCAGCTCACTCTGGTAGCTGCACCAGCGTTACAGAAGGTCTGAGGCAGGTCAGGTTTAACCAGCGTGCAGCAGGGAGCACCAAGCAACGCTCTGCTAAAGCAGGGACAATGGGCAGAGCGCAACGAAATGGCAGGATGCAAAAGTGGATTGGGTCTGGAAAGAAAGGCTGAGGCTGTAATCCACAGCCAGTTAATGGCTAGTAACGCTGCGTCAGCACAGCCTCCCTACTTCCAGTCTGTGAGCTTTCGGAGCTGTGCTTACTAGCCTCTGTGCTCTGGGTTCGTGGAGGAAAAATAAGAGAGAAGATTTTGCTGGCACAGCATGAGTGCAGGAACTTCTTTCTTGGATGGGTCTGCAAGCGCCAGTGGGCTCAGTTGTCTTACACCAGGCAGTCCAAATCCATGGATATGCTGGGAAAACAGCACCTCATGGGGTCTTATCCCAGTGGCTCATGCTGCCAGTATGGCCGTGTAGTTGTAATGCCTTCTTTTTCCCCTAGAGGGTTCAAGTCAGAAAAACCTGAACATTCTTTTCCCTTGCAACACCCAGGGATCCTTTCTGTCCTCTGACAGATACTGGAGTCACACACTGACAAATCTCTTCACCAGCAGTGCCACATCAGGCCAAAAGGGCACTTTGCTGGGATGAGAGATCAGGGTTCCATGCAGGAGAGCCACTTCTGTAACCTCACAAACAAGGGCTTGTAAAGCACAGCCTGCAGTATGTACGTAAAATAAGGACGGGAGTGTGAAGTCAGCAAGAGAAGAGGTAGGGCAGAGGGGCTGCGGATGCTGTTTCCCAGAACACCCTTTGGTCCTCGGGAGCTGCTGCCAAAGCTGCCCCCAAAGGCGCTGAGCTCACACAAGGTGGGGCAGCAGAGGAGGTCAGCATGACTCAGCTTTGGGTTTTCCTCTCGATTTCCGCGGTCAGCAGTCCTTGAGGCCATAGAGTCGCAGGCAGCCGGATGTGACATTAACCATGTTACACCCTTAAGTATGGCTGGCTACAGATTATTTCATGCTGAACATTACTTGGCCCAACAGGGCAGTTAGGATTTTGTCGATGTCTAACCCTTCTCTTTCTTATTCATCTTTTGTGTGTGTGTGTTTTGTTTCTATTGCTGTTGTTACTGTTGTTTGGTTTGGGCTTTTGTTGTTGTTTGTTTGTTGTTTGGTTGGTTTGGTTTTGCTTTTGTTTTCAAATGCCATGGTACTGGCAGTCTAAGCAGCAGGTCTCTCAAATCCACAGAGCACAATAAAACTGGAAACAAGAAGCACCTGGGAGTTGCACCCCCGTAAGAGGAAGAGCACTCTGGGCTTGTTGTCCCATTTCCGCCTTATAAGCTGGGCAAAGTACTCCCAAGTTCCACGTGCAGCAGAAGGGATGCTGCCTCTGACCACTACATGGGAATCAGTGAGGACTAAGTCTTTATCTGCCATGGTAGATCCATCATAGAAGAATAGAGAAACAGGGCTGAGAGGAGGCTGGAAAGGCCACCTAGTCTGTTTCTCTTCCTAAAATCAGAGTCACCCAAGCCTGTACCAGCCTCCACTGAGATTTCACCTCTTCCAAAGAAAACTTGTTTCAGTCTTTTGTTACCATTAACACAAGGAAAATTTATAGATGAATAATTTCAGCTATTATCCACTCAAAATAGACACAGAGAGACTCCTTTACTTTTTGTACCTGTGTTTAAAATACTTTAAGATGATTGCTGGGTGTCTCTTCCTTTGTCTCTTTGCTAGTTCAAGCTGTGCAATTTCCTTCAGCCTTTCCTCATGAACCATGTTTTCTACACTTCTGGTCATCCTGACTTCTCTCCTGTGGACTCTCCAGCTATTCCACACCCTCCCTTAATTAAAGCACCAGAAACTGGACGTGATCCTCCAGCCAAGTCCTCTGCTGCCCTTATCTGGATCAGAGCACAAAGAGTACGCCAGAACTCCTGTTTATTCAGCTGTGATGATAGAAAAATGTTTTGGTGTTCATTACTCTGCAGAATGTCCCTCACTCCTTCCTTCAAATGCACCATTCCATCCTGAGATAAAGGAGCCAAACCGTTTTGTTCATCTCTTCCAGACGAACCAATCTCATTGCTTTTCCAACTCATAATCTTACTGAAGTTAAAATACATCTTTCTGCTGTTGTCCCCTATCTATACCTCACAGAAACAAATTAGATTTGTTTGATATGATTTGTTCTTGATAGACCCATACTGGTTGTCACTCACCTTGCGGTTAACTTCTGAAGGCTCAGCGATTGCTTCCTCTGCCCCCTCATCATTTGAAAAAATAGTAAAAGGCGTCACATTTATCCATGATTCCTCAGAGATAACAGCTAATAGTTCTGGCATTGCTTCAGAGACTTCTCCTGGTCTCCTAGGACGAATTTCATCAAGTCCAGCTGATTTGAAAGCATCCAGCATACCTAACTACTTGCCATGGTACTGCTTGGTCTTGCAGCAAATTGAAAACACTCTCAGACATTCTTAGCAAAATGAAGACCCTAGACGGATACTGAAATGAAAATATTCCCCTACCAGACGTAAAAACTAGGGAGTTGGAAAACTCAACAGGTGTGGAAAAGCCCAGATTCAGCAGGAGTTACCCCTATGAGGAAAAAAAAATGGGCAAGTTCTGAATCCTCAAGGAAAGCCTAATTCAGAAGATGCAAGTAATCCAGCAGGGAACTGAAAGCAAACGTTGTTTTTGTACAATGTGCCAAGAAAAGAAGCAAAGCAGTGGTACACTCCCTTCTACACAATGTTTGAGGTCTGTGAAATAAGATAAGCAACCAGAACGTGTGGTCCAAAATGCAGACACTGGCGCAGCAGGCATATTAGAAATTTTGGGGAAGGAAGACAGGCAATGGGACACTAATATCAGGATACAAACTACACAGTAAATATAAACTGGGCCAGTGGGAGAACAGCAATCTGCTCTCCTGAAAGGTCAGCATCATGCTGGATTTATGAGCTAGCCAACGCAGCGAGTGACATAGTGTCTATACAGACACCACAGGCCAAATACTGCACTGCCATTGTGCTAAGCTTCACAAAAAGCTAGGCAAAAATGAAGAAGCTTGTTAAAAAGAAACTAGAAAGGCCAGCAGAGAGAATCAAATTCTAACAAGCAGCATGGAAACTGCGGAAGAACATCAGACTGGAAGCGTCACACCGCTGCGTATGACCTATTGAGAAAAGCCGGGGAATGGATTAAAGGAGGCCAGGACAAGTACACAGCCAAGTAAGCAAGTTTATTAGCAGTATGGAGGCATTTTTCAAAAAGTTGTCTATTGTATCCAAGCAAACAAAATGAAATGAATCATGTAGCCTGGCAGATTAAAAGCAAAATCCTAATTAGGAAGGCTAAAAAGGACTCTGAGGATCGCTAGCTAAAAGAATTAGAACTAGTACTAAATCCTTCATCAAAAATGTGAGGAGCAAATAGCCTGCTAGGGACTGTGTAAGGCCAACTAGTGATAAGACAAACCTCAGAGCAGAAGCTAATTAATTATCTGCATTGCTCCTCACTTAGAAGTGGGGGAATTGTATGCACAGTGGGAAAACGCCAAGGATATGTCTGAAATCAAAGTAACTGTGGATGAGATTAGGTTTCAAATGGACAAAGTGAACACAAACAGATGGTACCTAGCAGAAATCAAGGATGAAAATGCTCAATTGCTGCTCATAGCGTGCAACCTTCCGTCCAAAAACTCCTTGGAACCTGAAGACTGGAAGGTGTCATTTATGAAGACAATCTTTAAAACTGTTCCCAAAGACTTCCAGGGAAACACTGGCTTTATGTTTCACTGTATATTTTCAGCTCCAGGAGACCAGAATTTGCAAGTGTGAGAGGGGAAATTTTGCTCCATGCAAATCATTTGCACTCAGTCAAAAATTCCTTGATACGTAAAGAAATGCAGCACATTCCAAAAGAATCAAAATGACTTTCAAAACAAAATTCCTTCCTGAGAGACCTCCTTGGAGTTTTTTTAGGAGGATCAGCACCAGGCAGATGAAGATGGCGCAGTGGCCAGAATCTGTCCTGATAAGTCCCTCACCAAAGGCAGCTAAGTTCACTAAGCAGCCAAAGTGCAAAAGCCTGAATGAGGTGGTGGTGGTGCATTATGACAGATGTTGCTTCCAGTCTGACAACTGGGGACCGCAGAAAGCAGAAAACTATCAGGCAACAGGGATCTACATTCAAAAAGCAGCTCCTTGTGCTTCTTCCTTACGCAGTAGTTCGAGTGACCAGCACAAACAGCAGCACGAGGGTTGTCTCCTACCTTAGCTGCAGATTATCAGCGGTACCTTGGCATTCAGCTTCTTCAGTGTGCCTCCGTAGCTGAAGTATGCAGTAGGAGGTGCTCAGCTGTCTTCTCTCCAAATAGACTTTCAACCTCTCCTCTATTCTGAATTTTTAAATGAATGGAAATATAAATATTTTACACAAATGAGCTACAAAAACAGTTGCCGTTTCCCATCTTCTTGTTAAATAATGACGAACAGTTTATAACTGTCTTGGCACAGCCACACTTATTAAGCCTGCATTGGGATCTGCTTTGCTGTTCAGCCTGCATTCCCAGTTCAATGGCATCTGATTATGCTAAGATGTCACCAATGCAGTTCCAGTCCTAGACTCCCTCCTTCCTTGCCATCCATCTCCCTCTTGATCTGAATCTTCCTTTTTTTCCTTCATATTTGTGCATAGTGTTTATGCAAAAAAAAAAAAAAAGAAAAAGGCTGTCAAATTTGTACACTTTTGTAATATCCAAAAATGTTACATTTACAGCCCTGAAGGAATTCCTGGGTTTTAGTTTGCTTGCTTGAATTGATTTGCTTTATTGGAAATGGATTGCTTCATTTGACCAGCTCTTCTGATAGATTACTGAGGAACTCTTTGGCACGTAGTATCTAGTACACTGAAAAATTTGAATAGCTGTAGCATTGTGAGTGTGGTTTTGATTTTTTTACACGCACCATCTATTTCTCATCATTTTGTTTTAGAGCAGATGAAAGCTTGGGAAAAAAAAAAAGTAATCAGTCTTCCTTAATTAAGGGCTATCATTCCCTCTGGTGAATTTGTGGAGAGCAGGAACAGAATGAATTTCTTTTCATTTCCTCACTGGGAATATTAAATGCAATGCAGCTAATTTGTCTGTGAATTAAAGTTCCAGCCTTTTTCAGCTGGGGACAATGCAGTACTCTGCTAGGTGAAGTGTAGTGGATGGAGAAAAGCTTTATATTACTGTTTCTTTTTCCTAGTGTTGAATTTGTCTGACAAAGACAGGTATACACAGAAAACAGTAAATATGTTTGTTCTAAGAATCAATTGCTTATCTGCCTTCTGAGTCTACTGAAAAAAATAATCGTTCCTTAGATGGACAAACTTAAGGTGAAACTTTCTGATGGGAGTTGTTGTGTTTCTAACGTGGGGTTCTTCCTCCCTTTACTCCATAACACAGATGTCGTTTCTGCTGGCTCCTATCAGCCAGAAGTGTCTCAAGGGTGTCTTTGAAACCAGCCCCTCCGGATGCATTTCCACTCAGGTCTGGAGCCTCAGGAAGGTTTGTGTGACAGGGCTGTTTGAGAGGTGGCTGTGAGAGGGATCCTCAGATTGGGCTGAAGGGCGACAGAGCTTATTGGTGTGCTCGAATGCCCTCCAGCACCTGCAGCCCTGTTCTCTCTAGAAGCAATTCCAGTACGATCCCACAGTCAAGGAGCTGTCCTAATGAATAGGATTATTTCTTCCAAGCACAAATCTTGCAGAGTAAACAGGATTTAACCTAGCAGACCAGCCTATCTGCTTGCACATTAGAACCCGTCGACAGTCCTGTACATTCATCTTCTCTGCCTTCCTCTGCTCAGAGGGCTCTTCAACTGTTCAATGTCTTTTCCAGCTGTGTCTCTTTTGAAGCCCGAAATTCTGCTGTTGGCCTGTTAGTTTGGAGGGTGGTTGGAAACATTGCTTACTTGTTGGCTACTGCATTGATCTCCCGCTTACTTTTCCTCCAACAAGGCCAATTCTTTCCCCAGTGAAAGCATATAACTTTAAGTATAGTAAATCATCTCACTAATAATGTCACAATAAAATTATTATATCTCATTATTCTGAATTACTTTGCAGTGTTTCCACATTTCCCCCCAAGCTCCATGCTGGAGAGAAGAGGATATACAGCCGTTCTTTTAGCAGAATTAAGGAAGCACTCCAAGAAAGACCCTAGGGTAAAGTTTAGTGAAACCAAGATCGATTTTTGTCCCTGTATCCCAAGTTTGAGATACATTTTACACGTGACAGATTGGACATTTAACATATTTATACCAAGTTTAACGGCTTCCTGGCCTTTACTGAACACACAGACATACATGCAAAGTCCGAACACAGTTGTTAAATTTACATGTGAATTGACCATGTAAAAAATATCTTATTCTGTTTACTGTAAAAACTGACCAAAAATACCTTGGTATGGCACATGGATGCACACCTCTGGTACTTCCATAAGCAGCTGTCCCATGGTCTGCTCTTCCACTTTTCCCTTACACCGACATCTGCCTCCTAATGAGCTAATCAAATAGACTAGGAAGAAATTTATTTGTGGGTTTGTTTGGTTTGTGTTTTGTAATTCTATTTGAGCTATGTTTCTCCTTTACAAGCTCTCCTATATGGCAGAGGATGTTGAGGCTAAGAAGTCTGTGAAGCACACGTTACGATCTCCGCACTCTCCTTAGGCAGTGGGAGAGGTGATGTTTAGCAATTTGCTTCTCAGGCTTTTCTTTTGCTTGGGAATTCTATTTTTTGTCAGAGGACAATGTCCTGCAGGATGTGCTATTTATGTCGCCTTGTGTAGGATATGGCAGAGTACAATTGCCATGTATTGGCAAGTAGTTGCCTACTACATCAACAGTTTCATCTTCTCTCCTTGTCTCTAGAAATTTTTACATGTGGCAAGGCATCATTCTTTGCAGCACTGTTCTGAGAATTCACAGAAGCCATAACTGGAACCTGAGGTAAATGCCTGTTGGAGGTGTTCAAGAGCCCCATACCCACAGCTAGAGTATACTCCCTGAGAAGCATCCGTCCTGCTCAGCAAGACCATGGTTTGGCAAAGAACAGCAATTCATCAGTACATCAGGCCCTCATCTGTATAAGCACTTCACATAGGAGGACAATTTTAATGAAGTGGTAGAGGAGAGAAAGAACGGAAGGAGTCAGCAACTTGCCAAAAAAAAAAAAAAAAAAACAAGCATGGTGTGTGTACCGTCAGGGAATTTTCATAGGAAGTGAATACAAGACCCCAGCATAAACAGAGTCACAGACAAAGCAGGAATTCAGCTGAGGGTGCATCCTGCCAAAAAGGGGCACCTGGGGCTCAAACTGCTGCAGGACACGTGGAGAATTGCTCCTCCTGGCATCACAACTCGCACAGGGGGAAGAAAAGCAGCTTCAATAGGCTGCTGGTTGGCCTGCCCTAGAGTCACCACACACTAAATTCTAGCCAGCCTACGAGCAGGAAAGTGATGCAGTACTGGTGGATGATGTACTGGAAAAGCAGAGAGAGCACAGCTCCATCCTCATCCCTCTGGGCATCTGAGCACTCTTCAGGCCTTGCGTCAGATACTGGCCGAGTGGGTGATCTGAGGTAACGGGTGCTGATGTGCCCTGGCAAGATGCAATCAACAAGCAGTGGTGGCAAGCTGCATCTCCACGATCAGCCTCCTTACCTGTGGAGTCCAGGAGGTTTAGGCTGGCTATTACGAAGAACTTCTTCACAGAGAGTGTTGGGAAACACTGGGACAGGCTGCCCAGGGAAGTAGTTGAGTCCCTGTCCATCGAGGTATTTAAAAGACATGGAGATGTGGTGCTTAGGGTCGTGGTTTGATGGTAGACTTGGAAGTGCTAGGCTAACAGTTGGACTTGATGGTCTTAGAGGTCTTTTCCAACCTAAACAATGCCATGATTCTATGTTTCATCTGTGCCCCAACAGCACTTCTCAAAGTGCATGCATTCAAGGTCTTCATCCTCATTGCTGACCCTTCTGCAGCTGAGCCCACTATCCCAGAGATCACCTGGGATGAGAATCACGGGGCAGAGCTGTGTCAACAAAATGTCATCCTCAACTGAAAATAGCTCCTGGACCCTTGTGAAAATGAGCAAAAAAGGTCTCTTTGCATTTCAGAGGAGACAGAGTGAAGGGTAAGGTCAGTCAGTAGTGCCCTGCTTTGGAGGAACTTCTTGAAGTGGAAGTTTGAATACACCTTGTGCAGCTTAACATAGGGTGGAGGAGAAAGCCTGGTTGATTTCTCTGGATCCAAGTCTGAAGAACATTTGTATGTACCAGGGTCAAATGTACTGCTTGTATTTGATCCTGTTAGGCTCTGTGAGTTAGATTGGAGAAAGAACAAAATAAAATAACATGAAATGGAGCCTGTGCCTATTCTCTGGAATGTTCTACACTGTAAAGTATCTGTCTTTATTTTGTATGAAAAACATACAAGTATTTGAAGTCCTTTCCTCCACCTATCCTTCCTGCAAAGAAGCAGGGTCTCAGTTTATCATTTCCTGCTCGAAGCAGGCCTATGACACAGGAAGAGGGGCTCAGAAGTTCTGTTCAGAAAATAAAATAAAAATGCCTTAAGTAATCTACCCTTCCCTCATTACAAGGGATCCACATGCTCTCAGACACAAAGCCAGCATCTTCGTTTTTCTAAGCAGTAAAGATTCACACAGAGGCAGTGAAGAGCAACATAGCGTTTAAAAATAGAGAACATGGAATCTGCACTGCAGAAATAGGAGGCAAGCTGGCAACAGTGGTCAGCTCGGGCCCCAAATCTCTTCCGTGAAAACATGTATGAACAGCATCAAGGTTACAGCAGAGTGGTCAGTACTGGCTAAACACTGCACAAGCCTGCTCCCAGAATCTGTTATCCGCTTAGGCTTAGATCCCTTCCATTTGCACAGCTTGACGGTATGAGGACAATTGATGCTGGAAGAATATGGGCTCAGTATGTCAGCCCAGCAGGAGATGAATAAAGATCACACAGATGGTGTGTGCTTAGAGGAGAGGAGAGCACAGGATGAAGACACCCGCCTTATAGCTGGCCCAAAATTTAATCATCTGTGCACCTGGCTTCAGACAAAGTCAGAGCCGAGATGTGGTTTTACTTAGGGATGTAAGTTGCATCACAAAGGCAGAATGTCTATTAGTTAATGGCTAGTATCAGTTTTCAGTCCTTTTAAGGCCATAAATATTTTAAATATCAAGGCATTTTTCTTTCATGTGTGTATCTATTTCTCTTAAGTGCATTCCAGTGCTGTCCTTCCCTTTCTCCTCTGCTCTGCCCTGCCAAAGATCAAACATGAGTTTCTCTGAGAGCCACCTCCAAGCCCTCAGCCATGGAAGGTGTTCCTGGCCCACCACAGTTCACGTCAGACAATTCCACCGCTATTTCATAATTCCTATTACGGAATTATGAGAGGACTTCAAATTATACAACTAGGCACTGTCTCACAAAGGTTCTGGAATGTGCGACTCAAACCAGGGATCAAGTGCTGCTCTAGGAGGTAAGAATTAATTCCAAAAAAGTAGCATGGAGCTGTGACAGTTAATACCCCACCTGCTTATAGGAACTGGGAACCGACACAGGCACCTATGAGGGACTGATGCAGAAACACAAAGCAGGCTTGTCTGACACACAGCAGCTTCTGAGAGCCTCCAAAATGCACGATGGAGCCTGAGAGCACCATTTGCATCTGTCCGATATGGAGAGCTGCTGTCTGACTGGCCAGATGTGCTCTCTCCTGTTCCACTCAGCCATCATCTTGTTTCCTCTCCGTCAGCGGTTACGGCATTTGCAGCGTTTCTACACAGAAGGGCTTTCGTACTGTGTTCCACGCAGGCTGTATTAGTAAGACACACTGTTACTTTGCCCCCATGTGCTACCCTGGCCTTCCCTCTGCCTCGCTGAACTTTGTTCTTTTCCCATTCCCCATTCAGCTGGCATCATCTGGTGGCAACAAAATACGACAAAAAGTCAAGAGTTTTTACTTTATGAAGCTTATCTGTCCTTACCATGCTTATTTCGAGTGCACACTTCTTAAGCATTGACATTTTCTGGGAGTAAAAGCCTCCGTGTAGAGCTGGCTGCATACCCACATTCATCCACATATTTGATGTGGGTTATCCTGGGTCTTGGTTGCTGAAGTGGTTGGATTTTCTCTCTAAGCATTTCAGCTCTAAAACTCTTCTGCATCATGATGGTGGCAGCATGAAACTCTCAACTTTTTTTTTTTTCAAGGTTAGTCAATAGTTAAGCTTGCAACCACTTGGCTGCTGCTGAGACTTAAGTGCCCAAAAACCAATTTAACTCCATAACATTCATGGTCACATGCTCAGAGGTGCCCAGCTAAATGGGCTCCTTCAGATACATTAATTGTTGCTTTCACATGGCCCTCTATCTGTCAGACCTCCAGCAGCTGGGGTCCAGATTGGAAAGAAGATGCCTACAGCAACTGAAAGTGTAATTTAGAATGTAAGCTTCACAAAAGGTGTTAGAGGGAGCTGGCATGCAAGCTATGCAAGGCACATAGGAGTTCAATCACTCACTGCAATTTCAGACAACTGAATTGGAAAGAAAGAATGAAGTGAAGTTTGTGCTATTATCTAGGAATGGTCCAAAAGACTTTGAAGTCAATGGAAAGATTTTCACTGACTTCCAGAGCTCTGGATCAGGTCCTGGATAGTCTTACACAGAATGACAGGGAACTTTCATCTTCAGGAATTCCTTTCAAGGGGCATTGCGTTAAATGGCTTTAATTAGCCATCAGGCTCAATGTATCTTCAGATAATGAAATGGAAAATGTTAGGATCTTCGTGGAAACTTCAGCTGTTGTCCACTAAGCAACTCAAACCTAGACACCAACTCTGAGATGTGCAGATATTTATTTAACATCTATCTTACTGAGGTCAGACATACAGAGAGGACAACCTCTTGGCACTTACCATCGAAGTTCATGACAACCGTGGGTGATTAGCAGATGTAAAAACCTGGTCTTTTGCTGAGGTGCCTAAATGCAGATTAATCACGGGGATGCATCCAGGAAGAAACCCTGCGGTTAACAGCGGGTGCCCAGGACTGTTCAGAAGCACACCTTTGTTCTTATGCAAATGTCTGCAGCCAGACAAAGACCAGCCATTTCTCAGCAGCTATATACCACAGGGCATAGCTGCAGTCAAGCCAGCCAGATGTCTGGAATTTGAATAAATGGCATCTTCCCAACGTTTGAACGTTTCTCATATGGAGTTCACCTCATCATTTATGTATACAAATACATACACTCATATATATGTGTCAGCCTTACCAGCTCCCTCATAATTTTTGTTCCTTTGTGCTGAATTCTACCAATTTGTCAATAAATGTCTAGCAATAATGCAACCAGAACCAAACACAACAGGCAGGCTCTCAGCTGGTGTTAATTGGCACAGCTCCACTGACTTCAAAGCCATTGAAGCTTTCAGGTGTGGTCACACCAGGCATGTAGGGAGAGGGTTTATTGCCATGTCCTCTGATGTGGTGCCTTTGTGTATGCAGCTCAAACTGCATTGCTGACACATTGCAAACTCATGTCTAATTTACTGTCCGCTCTCAAACGTAGGTCTCTTTCAGCCTACCTATTTCCACGCCTCCCTTGGTGAAAAATGTGTTTTGGATAATTTTCCCCATACGTATTTGTTTATGTTTTTTCCAAGTAGGGTTTCATCTTGCCATGCAGTGACCGGGTTTCTGGTTCTTTGACTTCTCCAGTTTTCTTCTATTCACATTACTCTGAGGTCATGCCCTCCCATACTAGCACTGCCAGCAGACACAATGAAGTTGAGACTTACCCTTTTTTCTATTATGAACATGCTGGAAAACATCACAATTTTTACTAAGTGTGCAACATGTTCTGCAAACTTCTGGAGAGCTATTGATTGCAAGCTGGTTTTCAGGCCATTTTCAATTTAACTCTTATTGACAAAACATTTAAAATTGTGCTACTGAAATCAAAGACCAAAGTCTAGAGCTGCAACTAAGGCATGATCACACAGCCCTTCATACAAGACAGGGCAAAGCAGCTTAGCTCCGTGGTACCTTAGCAGCAAAGGCTTCTCAGCACTTCCAAATCTGGCTGCCAGGCCAGTGCCTCCTTGAAGTCAGAAGTGCTTGAAAGCTGTTCTAATTCATGTCACTGACCTCAGGGAGGCACCGTGGGGACATGAAGAAGCAGACGGGGACATGCCTGCATTGGAGACCTGGAGTAGGGATAACACAGGAGCATTACAGGTGGCTTGCATCCAGGGGTCTAAGTAAGACACATCTGGCCTATGCCAAAGGTCCAGTGTCAGACCTGTTCCACATCCTTCTCTCCCTGTTTCCATTGGTCTCATATGCCACTGAAATCTACTTCAAAATCTTCTGCCTGACAAAGTTTGCCCACTTCTTATTTCCATGGTTTAAATCCTGCTGCTTACTTATCCTTTGGTGGGTGAGACTGGACACTTAGGAACAGGCCTCCAAGACAGCACTGTGTTTGGGCAGTCAGACAATGAACTTACATGAGGCCATGGGTAAGCAGCTGTAGTAGCAGGCAAGAGCTGAAGCACATAATTTTTGCCAGGAGCTATTTGGTTGTAAGGTGGCACACCCCAAACTGCAGTGCATGGCCACATCTTCTCTCCCAGTCAGGACCCAATACTCAGTGCATCTGGACCATAAAATCACAGAGTTTGTGGGGCTGCACCACAAATGACTGACATACAAGCCTCATGAGTAAGTATTTTTAAACAGGATAGAAATTAAACGTGTGGGACGCTTTGTAAGAATACTGTCATGGCTTTCCTCATGTTTTCCAATATCATCTCTGCTGTTATTGAATACACACACAGCATAAAAACTAGAGCTGGACACAGAAAGGGAACTTGCCTGTCAAGGTAGCCTAGCCTACACCTACCCTAATATCTGAATATTAAACAATGGGCAAGCCCAGGTAGAGGCGCTGGGCTCTGTCATCTCCCTGCTAAACCACTGGAACTGGCCCTGGTGAGCCCAGACTTTCTCTCAACCAATCTCCAGGGATCATTCCCAGCTGGCAATCAGGACGCAGCCATTCTGGTTAGAGAATAACACCCCAAAGCACAGAAATGACAGCCACATTGTGACAGCTAGACGTATTTGGTTTGCAAGAATAAAAATATCCTTACACTTGAAAGCAGATAAAATTAGGATGTGAAAAGGACAAACGGAAAATGGGAAAGGAAGATTCAGCAATTAGACAGACTCAAACAACATGAGTCCTACTGGCCAACAATGAAATTTTCTGAATTCTGACATTTTAAAGTAATGAGTGAAGAAAGAAAAGAGGAGAGGAGAAAGGCCAGGCATAGAAACTTGTAGTGGAAGGCAAAATGAAATCTTTTTAAAATATGGGGTCACACAGCATATGGCAAGAACAGAGAGTCCAGAGGAGGGCTGTGCAGATGGGGAAGGGTCTGGAGGCCAAGAGGTGTGAGGAGCGGCTGAGGGCCCTTGGTTTGCTCAGCCCAGAGCAGGGGAGGCTGAGGGGAGGCCTCATGGCGGCCTACAGCTCCCTCCCAGGGCAGCGGAGGGGCAGGCGCTGAGCTCTGCTCTCTGGGGACAGCGACAGGGCCCGAGGGCACGGCACGGAGCTGCCTCAGGGGAGGGTCAGGGTGGGGGGTGTTAGGAAAAGGCTCTGCCCCAGGGGGTGGTGGGCATGGCACAGGCTCCCCAGGGCTGTCTTGATACGTGGTTCCCCCTACAACGAGGAGAATTTTAGCTAGTTCCACTCACATAAGTATGCAGTAAATACAAAAATGATGCTAAAAATGCTGTAGAATGTAAAAATGCTTTATAGAAAACTAGGATATGCCATGTTATGTGAATACTTTTCTGACCATTGAAATAGGTCAGAAAGGTAGCATTCACGTAAAAAAAAATAATTGAAGGCTGTAGAAAACACATATGCAAGCGACTGTTGGTGAGTAACATCAGCTGTGGTATTGCGTGTTCTCTGTCTGGATCTCTGATAGCAACCTCTGCTACTTGTAATCTCTGCTTCCCCTCCTCTTCCGCCCTTTATTGGCACCCCCACGTTCATTCTCACTCCTTCTCTTCTCTCGTCACCTGTCTGTTCTCTTTTTCCCTCACACAGCACTGTATCAATCTTCTCCCTCCTCCAGATTTGTATTGCCTCCTCCTCTTCCTAATGACTCCTTTCTATTTCTCATTCCCAGATGGTAATTCCCATTGAGGCTACCCATACCTTCCATCCTCTTCTGACTCATTCCAGTCACCCACTTCACGACTGCTCCCTTTCTTCTTCCTCATCTTTTACACTCTCAAGAACCCCCACTCCCTCTCTAAGACGCTCGTATTCTGAAGCTGCCTGAGCACCACACACCTCTCACATCAGTTTGCTTTGCACTCACAGGTAGCGCTATCAGCCCACCAACAAAGGTCATGGTCTTCCAGGCCTGGCTGCTCTTTGAGCTACAGTCCATCCACCTCTTCTCCCACCTCTTCCTTGCCTCTGTTTTTTTGTTTTCTGCAATCATCTTCTAGGAAAGCAACTCTGCAAGCACCCTCTTTCTTCTGCTGCTCTTCTCTGTTCAGTCCTTGTTGCATTTCATCACTCACTGGTGCTGCAGATAACCTGCACAGCCATTGATTTCTTTAACACACACATATTTGCTGAGCTGCTTATAGGGATGGGGAACTGGCGAGATTAAACACAAATACAAAGTCCTCACATCTAGGACGGGACTGTAACAAAGGGTAGACAGAAATACTCCAATGACCTTCTTCCATACATAAAGCTCAGCGCAATCACAGCGCTTCTGAAACCTGATTCCTCACATACGACCTGTAGCACAAAGAGCAAAAGCCATGGATATTACTAGAGAACAGGTGAAAAATGTCCACAGGCAAACCTAAAGGAAGCATTTCGTGCAGATCCTGTCCCAAGTATTTTTGCCTAACAGCATCACCAGGAGAGAAGGCAAAGCAACAGGAAGCTGCACCAAATGCTGGAAGCTCAGCAGGCAGCTGTGGGATGCAAGGCTCTTCAAACATCAGCACCACCTGAGGTCTATCCCTTCCCCACACCAGAAATCATGTCAGAATTGGTGAACGAGTGCCCAGCAAGCAAGAAATTTTGGTGGCTATTTCCACATCTAGGAAGCCCTGGGGATGCAGGGCACAAATGGGCAGAAGTAGCAGTTGTGCTGAGCAATCTGACCTGGAGAAAAATTCCTTTTTGACCCTAAATCTGGAGAGTGGTTTAACCTGGAGTGTGCAAACAAGGCGTATGTACCTCCTGGAACACAGGAGATCCTTCTGCAGTCTTAGGACTGCTAGTAATGTAGGACCTAGGGAAAGTACAGAGGCACTCACATGTCTCATACGCAGACTCTGCGCCTGAGTATGAATGTCAGCAAAGCATTTGCCTGAATCTGGAAAATTCTGCCATATGGGTTCACAGTGTGGCATTATTGCGTGTGGATGGGTGAATTGCCTCTAGTGACAGCAAACTGCCTTTTAACAGTTCACGTGTTGAGACTTCCACTCCTGTATGCAGCAGCAGCTGCATCAATCCACTGCTGCTCATTGACATTCTGCAGAAATATACAAAAATATTTTGTGAAAATAAATGCAAAACATCGCCAGGTAAATAACTCATACCTCAGTGTACCTTACCTCTGTTTTCCCAGATCCCAGAGTGCTGGATATCCTGGAACTGCAATACCATGGGCAAAACACAATTGTTTTAATTGATTCTTACTGGCAGAATCCCCATCTGCAGATTGAAATTCCTGCATAAATGGTAAAACAGATCTCTTGGCAAAGCACAGAGAAATTGATTTAGCAATTGGGAGCTACGAATGAGGGGAAGAAGCTTCCTCTTCAGGGAAGAAAACTGGGAAACAAATCTAAAACTACATTAGAAAACTGTTCTCCGCAGGCACCAAAACAAAACCCAGCGAGATGTCCCACCTACATCCTTCCTCTCCCTTCTCCCCTGTTAGGGACGGAGGGGCAGGTATACCCACAGCAATTAAACTTACACAAACAAATTGGCGAGGTCACAAGTGTGCTACCCAAGTGTAAAGAACAGGCCTCTTGCATCAGCATTTAGTGGGCCAGCATGCGCGGATGATGGATGGAGGGTCTGGGGGAAGGGAGATAAGGAAGTGTCCTCGCTGTTGAAGCCCCCATTGAGTTTGATGGGAATCTGTGAGCAGGAGGCTTGCGAGGAATATGGAGCTGATAATCAAAAACATGTCAGGGAAACAGATGTTGCCTGCTTTGGAGACTCTCCTTGCACATTCAACACAATGGAAAGGGCTCAGATAATAAAACAGAGAGGATCCCAGCAAGAAATACAGCGTGCTGACACTTTTATGACCTGAGATGCTTACAAAATACAGAAATGGCGTTTTGTTTGCTTTCCATGCGCAGCTTGATATCACATGCTCAGCTCTCTCTGCTGCCACTCGGAGTCAGGAAGGACAATATATTTCCCTCTCCAGATAAACCTAGTGATTCTAGTCAGGTGCAGAAAGCAAATAAATTACATAAGAAGACTTTTTGTATCTATTAATCAAGAGGCTTGTCATTTTCCAGGCCTTGATCCACATGAAAGAAAGTGAAGAGGTGGAGGGGGATCTAGGAATAAGTAAGGATGTGGAAGGGAGCAGAAAGATGGCTCTTGCTGGAGCTGCTTGAGAGATTTCTCATAGCACGAAGGACCACAGCTTAGACAAACACATGGAAAAACAACTCCCTGCCCACTCCTCTTGGAGCTTTCTCTGCAAGCCCAGGGGATAAGCTCCAAGAAGAGGAACGCATGAACCAGAAATATTCCATTATGCTTTAGAGGCCGTTATCCTTACATTTCCTTTGTCTTTTGGATGCTGAGAGGAAAATACCCCACTGCTGAAAAAAGGAGGCACATTCAACAACCTGTCTTCAAGTATATCCCAGAAGGACAAGACGCAGACTTAGAGGTTCTTTTCCAGCGCCTGGTTAGATATTTGTGGAGTGTAGCAAGGGAGTCATGAAGGAATACAGTTTGTTGCTTACATAGATAAAGGAGATGGTTTTCGTTGTGGAGTGCAATAGTGCTAGCGCCAGGGAGAGAGATATGACGGACGCGGTAGTTTGCATGAGAAACTGGCTCTGTTTCGCTCTCTGCAATTGACTTTATATGTGGCATTAAAACAAGGCAGAATAATCTTATTAAGGTCACATCTACTTTCTTCCTTGGATTGCTGTGAATTTAAGTCAGTGAATATTTATGGCATTTTCGAAATCTTCCAAGAAAACAAACTATAAAAGCATAAAATTACTATATGGAAGGGCTGAATTATTGCTCCAGACCAAATATGAATCAGAGTGATATCCCCTGTGGAAAACTGTCAGGAAAGTTCTTGAACCAGGAACCTGGTTCATGGCCAAAGAGTGAATCTGGTTCTCTCTGAACCAACTGCCTGAGAAAATCTGTCTGCACTTAGCTTAGGTGGGCATACAGCAACAACATGGGCAAAGGAATTTTCTGTCTGAGGCTGGTTACAAAGGCAAATATTGCCTTAGGGAAGCTGGTCAATCTAAATTCCCTCTACAGTCTGTGACAAGGGAATGGCTTTTCCAAGAGGCACCTTGGAGCAGCGGAGCTTACGCTCTTCTGCATTGAGTCCTGAGATGCCTGTACAAGAGTGCCTCTCATCTGCCTAATTTCTGCACAGGAATACGCAATGAAAGACTTCATGGTAACGGTGAAAGTATTATTGTGATGGAGTGATGTTTCTAGTTCTGGCGTCCACATTCATGAGAGGATGGTAGAAACTGGAAGGGATTCAGAAAACAGTTTAATGGCTGATAATGAGGTCAGGAAAATCTGCAGTGTGGTGAGGAAGGAAGGCAAACCCAGTAGCTTATCCAACAGACACTTGAGAAGGCATTTCATCCTTACATACAAGGGGTATCTGCAAAGAGAGAGCTTTTTAGTTCAGCAAGAAAAGGCAGTGTGAGAATAACAAATTTCAGTCAGAAAGAATTTCTGATTAAGCACTGGAATTGCCTACTGAGAGATGAGGGATTTTCCAGTATAAAAAACAGCTTTACATCAAGACTGGAAAGATTTACAAAGGCTATGCTAGAACTCAACCATAGGCTACTAATCTTACTGGGAAAACCCAAAACCTTTTGGTTCATGACTTTGATCTTAGATTCTCTAGAGGCCTACAGTTTTTTGCAACTCTTCCAATGAACTCTGAGCTTGTTGGCAGTCTCTGTGCTGAGGAAATATTAACAACATTCTCCGCATCAACCAAAGATGATTCTGTAATTTTTGCTCCTACTTTTGCATCCGTTATCAGGTAGCAAACTGGAACACCGAAAAGGCTGGCTAACAAAGGTTTCCCTGGCATATCCCTGTTGGAAGCAGGCCCGCAAGGCAGCCATTAAGTCCTTCACATTTAACAGCAATGTGGCAAAGTTTCTTAACTGGCTGCCCTAACTCCTAAGACAGGGGATTCATCTCTATGGTTTATGTAATAGTTATTACAGAACACCAACTAAAACCTTTTCATCACCTGTGTTTCTTGCAGAGATATTTTGCTTGCTTGCTTTTAATTGAAAAGCGGTGCACTCACTTTCATTAGATTCTGGAGGAATCTAGTTACTTACTTCCTTTAATAAGGTCCTCTTTTAATTTTTTTTTTTTTTTTTTTTTTGCCTTGGGAAATTTTTCCCAAAGTATTTGTGGTAATATAATGTCAAAAGAATTAAAAATCAAAAAATTTAAAATATTTTCAGCATTAAAGCGCATCCCTCCGGTCAGGAGGGGAGCTGAGGAGCAGCCCATCCCTGCATTGATCTGGGTTTCAGCACCCTTCACAAGCACCAACAGTGGTGTTTGAGGGCAGGCACCTGCCAGGGGTTCCTCAGAGCTCATCACCACCCAAGTGTGAAGCTGGCCTTGCCAGGAGGATTCTGGCCCGTAGTGTACATCCAGGCTATGCAACCTGTGTCACCCAGACTCACCCAGAGCAGACAACTATGATCTGCCTTTCCCCCAACACTCTGGAGATGCTCTGGCGATCCCTGCAGTATGCAGCATTCCTGTTCTTCATTCATTTAATTTCTGGTAGGTCTTGAAGTGCTCTTTTTCACTGTGACAAATCATAGACCCACTCTGCAGGACCCAGCATGGCCCTCAATCTACAGATACCCAGCAATCCCAGCTTGTCACTCAATTCTCTCCCATTTCCTGTGTAGATCTCTGTTATTTCCAATACTTTTGAATTACCCAGAGGGTGCTGTGATGGGAAGATGCGTGATTTGCAGCAAAAAGAAAATTCCTTTGTAAAAAAATGTGAAGAATTTAGGGATGAGACGTGGTGGGGTAGCATCACAATGCGTCAGAACAGTGAGCATCAGCTTTCAGTGCTGGCAGCACGTACTGGGTGTTCCTTCCGGTTTAGGCTGTGTTGTACCACCCCCGTTGATTATTGGGGATTTGCAGCTGAGGGTGGTGTTGAGGGTGGTTGTGCACGATCACCTTCTGTTCCCATTTCACTTCCTGGTTGGCCTTAATGGGACCATCACACATCTGTAGAGCATGAGTGACAGGCTGGATAATGCCAGTTCAGCTGTGTGTGTTTAAAACGGGTGGAAGTTCTGATGCAAAATGAGGCCCAGATGGGAGGATTGTGAGAACTTAGGGACGATCGCCAGGCGTCAGGGCTGAGGGTGCTGTGTGCTGCTGAGCCCACACAGCTCTTCAAGCTCAGAAACCAATGCAACCGCCTGACAGAGGCAAGCTATATCAAGAATACAAATTACCATCTCCCACGTTGCAGGGATGCCCACCATGCTGGCCATAGCTGTTTACACCATGTGTTTCCTCCTTTCAGTTGTTTTGTACAGTGGGTACCCAAAACATTTCTCTCTGCACCAATTCTGATACTCACCCTTTCCATATGCTCAAAGGCTTTACTTAAATCAAGGACTGGAAAACTCACCACGTCCTTAAATAAGTTGCTTCAGTAGTTAATTAACTTCACAGGCATGTACATGTTTCATACCAGCCTCAATTTCACCAGACTGAACTTTCAAACGCTGCAATTTTTGTGCCTTTATTATTGAAATTAACAAGCTGTAATCTGTCGTCTAACACACAGCTCAAAGTATGCTCCGTATTGATTTTTAAAAGCTAGACGGCATTGTTGTGGCTCATCTCTTAAACTAATTTCTCTGAAGATTTTGCACCTTCACCACATATGTAGATGTTGATACCTTATCTGAAAGAAACAAGGCTGCCATAGAAATTTCTACAGAACTCTCATTTTGCTAGAGGAAAGGTTCGTACGTGATTGTCCTTGTGGAGTTCTGGCTGCCAGACACATCATGAACTGTGTAGAGGTCTCTGTTCTAAAGAAGGCTAGCAGTCAATATGATTGCTGATCCTGAAATTATCTTGGCTAACGTATATGGGTCCTGCACTAAGGAATTTTAAACTTTGTCAGATTTTGTTTGTTTGCTTTTGTAGCTAATATATATGGCATCTTTTTTCACCATAATTTCACAGGAGCACAATCAGCCTGTTCCAGCAGTAAATAGACTGATGAAATCCCATTACCAATAAACCAATGAAAAGCAGAAAAGCAGCAGAGTCCCAGGATAAGGATGCAACTTACACGTCCAACAGACAGAATTTCCATGTTTCCACCCACCACGTATTCTTGGATCAACATTTTTCTCCTCTCAGGGAAACTCACCGCATCTGTACTCAGGAACTCTGCCAGACAGCTACTCCAGCTGAGGGCAACTGCATTTGATCCATTCGGGTCTGTTTCTGCGTTATGAAACCAACTTGTGTCTGAAGCTTAGGATACATTTTAAAAAGACGCTCCAACCTTTTAGAATGACATTGTGTCTTTATGGAAAGATTTCAGCTGATGTACTGTCCACCACAGAACTGTAGAAAGTTATTTTTGGAAAAGATCCTCAAGCGTTCCCATAACATTTCATATGAAATTCCATGATGTGGTCTCTTTTGCAATGTGATGAAATCCCTAAAAGTACTTCAATGGGGAAGAGATTTCTGGAGAAAAAAAAAAAAAAAACAAAACATGGATAAAAGCAAAAAGCAATGCAGTGACTCAAAACTGAAGGAAGAGAATTTCAGGGTATAAATAAAGTGTCCATTCTTGTCCGTGAAAGAAGCTGTTGAAACTGCTTGCTTACTCTCCATCAGCTGAGATGTCCTAATCAAGAACTGAATGTATTTCTAAAAGATGGCTTAGAGATAAAGCAGAAGATACTAATCTGGTGATAGAACCACCAACTGCAATTGGCCTATCCTATGGAAAACCCTAGACCACAGTATTGCAGTGGTTCCTCTGGGCTTTAAGATCTCTGGGAATTAGTGCCTTACATTTACAGGAGTTTAGTCTTTGTTTTACCTCTTCTGTTTTTAATAGGCTGATTTTCAGCTTTTAGCCACATGTGGCTTTTTATGTCTAGAAGTGTCTGTGTTGAGCAGTCTCCTTCCTTCTGTGCACAGGGCGCCTTCAATGGAAAATTTTGCTCTTTTGAAAAAATACTGATCCAGACAGAGAACAAAATATGGTTCTATTTAGCCCACTGAGATGATGACATTTTTCTCTCACATAGCTATCTCAGTAAGTGATGTTTCAACATCCTCCTTTGAGAGAAGGAGAGAAAACAAACTTTCAGAGACCCTGCCTCTCACCATTGGCAGATCCCCCTGAAAATTGGGTTGCAAAGCTCACTGTGGCTTCCTTGAGCTGCAAAGGGAATGGTGGATGTGGGGTGCTGAGTGACCGAGGGCATCTGTTCTGCATGTTCAGAAAGCATCTCTCTTGTACCATTGGAGACGTGACAAGTGGGCATTTAGTGGGGCAGGAATCTTTGTTTATGCCTGAATGGTTTGCACGTTAGGCGCTAAAAGGCACTGCTTGGGAGATCCAGCCAGCAGTGCCAGTGAAATCCAAGTGTGGGCACCACAAATGACAATCAAGAAGGACTTCTCAGCAAGGCCTATAATTTTTAGATGAATATGGACTCTTGAGCTTTGCTGGCAAACTCATGAGAAGCCTATGCCCCAACTGTTCAGCATCTTCTTCCCTCCCTTCTCCTGCTTTACATCCATTGCCAATGTTTAAAACCACGTGAAACAAGCGATCACTCATTTCTGGCTGCATTTAACTTGGTTAGATTTACTTCCCAGCTGCAAGGTAGCAATGGACAGTTCTCCATCATCTAAGGAGCTTTCACAAAAACAAAACCATTCCTCTTTCTCCTCATCCACCACCTCCTAAAGAACTTCTCCACCTGAAGACTCAAATAGTAAAGTTGTGAGAGAAACAGCCTTTTCCGACTGGGTGAGAAACGTGACATCCAAGGTCTGTTCCATTTTTGTCAGTGTCTGCAGTTTATCTGGATAGTTTGCAATTACCCCAACTTACACCTCTGGGAAGCTGTGGCCTTTCCTAAGGTTGCATGTGTTGCCAGTAATTTAGGAACTTGATAAAAATATAGATAATCTTGGTTAAATAAAATGAATCTGAATTGTAGGATATGGGGGGTAAGATTACAGATAAAAATATGCTGGAGAGAAATGTAGATCTAGCAGGGAATGCAGTCCTCTAGAGTATGTCTTTTAAACATATTAAATTTAACAGGTGTTGTGATCTCCCGCATAGATACACAATATTCAGTCCTGTCATATCTTATTCATCTGGACAAATGGACAAATACCTTCATATTCTGCTGGCAGCTTACAACTCCCAGGTTTCAGTTTGTGTTACAGAAAGTATGTAGCCAATTCCCAATGAAAATCTGATTTAAAAGACACCATTGGGGATTGTAAAGAGATTGAATAGTTTTAATACTTTCAATAAATGGAAGGGGTAATTTAAGTGGGAAGCTGGGAATCTTTGCTTCTGAAATGAAACACAAATGTCAAGATTTTGCCATAGATACAAGAGTTGGAAGAGTCAGGTTGTGTAGACCCAAGAGTGTCCTGGGTGGGTGATTAAGATGTTCTTAAATCATACATGATGCACACTGATGGCTCATCTTGTCAATATACACCAGGACTGCAAACGTAGCTTTTTTCATTATTAAAAATGGAAGATGTGTGGTGAGACAAAAGCAAACTAAAGGTTGTTGAAATCTCAGACATTCTGGGGTTTTAGAATTTTAGTTACCCCACGAAATTCCCCATTAAGCCTACTTATTTTAAACACCAACTGTTCACCGTTATTTTTCACATTTCAGATATATATAGTAATTTTTTTAGTTTTAATTTAACAATTTTTTTTGCAATGCGGACTTTTTTGTGGACAATTTTTCACACTTTTCTAGAACCAAAATAATCTTGTGCAAAAAGCTGACACAGATCCTACTTTCAATACGAGAGTGGAACTTAAGCTCTGTGTTGGCCACCTAGTTTATATGCTGCCCTCACAGTCGCACTGCTCTCCTAGCAGCACCGCATCAGACTGCCCATCACTGCCAACCCATCCATCATAAAAAAATCACATAAAGTTTGCTTCTAGCTTAACACCTCACAAAGATTTAGACATATGGCAAACTGTATCCACATTACTCTGGAATTTTCAATTTCTTTATGAGAAAGGAGAAAAAAATCAGCAAGAAAATGTGGAGCTTTTCCTCTCCACTCTGCTGGCACCCAAGATACAACGAATCGTATTTTACACTATTCTGTGCTTAATTTCTTAGCATTCTATGGATGTTCTCAAAGCACCATTTCTTCTGCTTCTGGACATGTTACAGCAGCTGATAGGAATTGACAACACGATGAATAAAAAACACACTAACTGTGTTCCGCTTGCATTGGGGAAAGCACAACCACAGCTGACAAAGCCCTCTGAATCTTTGGATTGATGGGGTCATTGTGGAGCAAAATCAGGCATATCCAGTGCCCGGTCACCTTCCCAGTGTTCATTATGGCTTGGGTAAGTTTCCCCTCATACACTCACATCACAGCATAGGCACTATCTGAGGAGGGAAGCTACACAGGCTTTTAAATATGTCACAGCTGGCTGGAATGGGGTTCTTCAGGCTCACAAAAATCAGCAAGGAAAGCTCATACAGCATCCACAGATTTTTTTCAGTTTAGCTAATAAACTTTCACCAAACTAGTCATAAGCATCAGTCATCAATTAGATCATCAGACAAAAAAATTGTAATATAGAGCTAAGAAAAGTATTGGTGTAAATAATTCATGTATTTACCTCAGAAAAAAAACCCATTGCGTAGGGTTAATCAAAACAATTCACAGGCTCACACTGAATTTAGCAAGTCTATAGAGATTTTTTTGAAAGGAGAGGAAAAATGTCATTTCAAAATTGTCTTGATAAACATTTCAACATTTCCCAAAATATTTTGTTTTGTAATTTTCCTACAGATAGTGTTCTTCAGAACTAAAAAACAGTTTGCGAAGTTAAAATTAATATTCTTCCTTGATATTAAAGAAAAAAAAAAAAGACTTCCTGAAAAAATTTTGTATTCTGTTGGGAGAAAAAAAAATTGATTTGTATTATCCAAAAATAGATTTATTTCAGTATTTTCAGTTCAGAACTCAAGATTAAAAATCGCCTGTTGATAAGGTATTCATGTGATGCTTCACGATGCCACAGCCAGCATCTGGTAACTACAAGGAAGCCCCATGCTGAATGTGCATGGGCTTGGCTGAAGCTGACCAGGCCCATTCTCTTGGCAATGCCCTCAGTCTGCTGTGCAAGCTCCCATTCAGAGGATGTTTATTCTCATCTCAGCCATCATCAGCTCAGCCTGATGAAGGCTGCCCTCGTGCCGTCGGTCACACACTGGCTCCAGCATACAGGAGCTGAACGGAGAGCAGCTTCTCATCCATCGAAAGAGCGAAGCTCTTCCCCTGGCCCCTCACCCTCTGCTTCTGCAATTGAGAGGTAATGGGCAATGACATGGGAGGTCCTTCAGTGCACACCCCAGTGCCAGCTGGCAGCCATCCATCGGGCAGGGAATGGAGAAGGCCAAGCAAAAGCTATCGCCCTTTTCACTGATTTTACTCTGCAGAGCCCTAGAAGAACCTGAAAACTTCCAGTCCACGGTGAAACTCATGGCCTTGGCAGATCTAAAATTTTCCAGCCCATGTTTTTTTTTGAGTCATGGCAAGCCAAAAAAGTAATAGTAAAATTAAAAAAAAAAAAAAAAAAATCTGTTGAAAAGAATGTTTCAGTTTCTATATTAATCCAAGAATGCTTCATCCAGTTTGCCTCAGATTTTCCAGAAAACTTCTGCTCTGACATGAGATCATATATGTGAAGTGTAAAGCAGACTGGTTTGTAGTTTTGGCAAACCTGGGAGAACAGTCAAATTTTTGAAAAGGAGAAATATGGTCTCATCTTTGAATTTTATCACTTATTTAGGCAAGTCCTGCCACTCATGACACTTTTATCATTAGAAATGATAAAAAGCATAGCAAATATGTTGCTCTACTACTTTGTACTAGTAAAGAGACAATAAAGCATGTAGGAGGAGGAGACAAAAGGAAAATTGGGATGTGTGGGGAAACCACAGAAAAAAAAAAGAGGAAGGGAATACAAAAACATCTGAGGAAGCTGTCTGCAAAGAAGAGCTGACAGGGAGCTCATGGGACTGTATGGTGCAGCAGGATATCAAGGAGCACAGGGGACTAAAAAGTATAGGAGAGAGAACAAAGAGGTCTTGAAAGAGATCAAGGGGAGGTGAAGATCCCCCTGAAAAACAGAGATGGAAAGTAAAAGTCATCTTCTGAGAGAGGATGGAATAATCTGTGTTAGAACAGGGAGAAGGGAAAGCCAATTCATGCTGTTGCTGGCATTATATATCTATATATATCTGTGTGTGTGTACATATATGTATGCACGTATAAAAGCAGGTGGGCTGATCACTCCAGTGGGCGTGGACAGACATTCTCTCATCGTTTGTGCCGCAGGACAGCTCCAGCACGCCACTACCCATCTTGCTGTCAGGTCCTACTGTACCACAGGGAAACAACTATTGCTCTCCCAGACTGCACCCACATAGAAACTGCTGAGGAGTACAGTGGGCACCAAAATGTGAGTAGTAAGCCACATTCTCAAGATATCTTAGCAGCAGCTTACACTGCTTGTAACACTCATCACGACACCTGGGCTGCACTATGTCAGGTAAGATCACCCGGTTTTGCTTTCAGCATTCTGAACATCATCACCTCAAAGAAATGAAACACTTCAAAATAAAATACATAATGATAAATTAAGGTGCCCAGTAATAATCTGCAACAAGATAATTCTGAGCTAGAAACCCCACAACTCCTTCCTTGAACTCCTTTGAATATCTCGGGATGATGGCTTTTATTACTTTTTGTCATGATTTCATTTTTCCTTTGCAAGGAAGAAAATCTCCGTTACTCTTGGAAAGACGAAGGAGGGAGCCTGAGGTGTCATGCAGCTCACTGCCAGAAGCACATACGAACACAGCCTACTTGGCAAGCAGAAAACGACAGGCCCTGCCTCTCTGCCGCATGTGTTTCCTGGTCTTTATTCTCCCTAGCGTTACCACATGTCACAACGTAAGTTACAAAGCATTAACAGCAATTGCAGGCTTCCCACTCAAACAAAACCATGGAAAACAACTCTGCAATTAAGTATTTGTAGCAAATTACAAACCCTGGAGATGGTTCACTGCTCCTTCAATTCATGAAAATTCTTGACTTTTCCACTTTGTTTGGTGGGGGTGGGAAGAGGGGGAGTTTTGGTTTATTTTTTCCCTAATCACTCCGTCTTTTGAGGAGAGAGCCAGGACTATGGGCATTTAGGTGATGTCATGTGCTAGACAGCAATCATATAGAGAACAAGAAATTAAAGTTTTCTTCTTGGTTCCTGGCAACCCTGCAGCAGATTCCACATGACTGAGACCACAAAAAAGGCTCCACAGGGACACAACAGTCACAGTCCCCATCCTTTAAAACGTGCAGATGGACCACTGGCACAAACCTTGTGACTGATGTGTGGGCAGACTTCACCCTAGTGCATGGAAGGAAATCTCTTTTTGCACTCTAAGGGCTGGCATCCAGTGAAGGACTGCATTGCCTGAAACGCAACAGAACACGGGGCCGTAACGAACACCCAGAGTCACCGAAGCAGGCATGTCGCACCATGTCGTCCTTCTAACATACTGCCCAGCCCCATCTTAAAGTCTGCTTAGCTTCCAGTTTCCATTATTCCTGCTGATGCTCTTTCAATTCACAGCACACCTTTGCTTAGAGCCATCAGGACGGTCACTCAGCTCACATCGCTCTTCTTTACCCCAGCCACTTGGCCCTCAAGTATGTATAGAGGACACTAGTATCTTCTTCATGGTCTTTGCCTGGCCGAGTTAAAAAAGGCAAATTGTCTTGCTCTGTAGACACATGACAGGCTTTCTATTCACAACCACTCCAGCAGGCATCCACTGCAATTGTACTTCCAATTTATCCTTTGCCAGGCATGATCTGTGATCTCACTGGGCTCTTATGTACAGATTAAAAATATTTTAATACACCTGTAGGAGCATACTTGTTTTCTCTGTGGCTGTATCACACTGGCTACTCATGCCCAGCCTGCAATCAAGGTCTCCAGCTCTTATCTTGTTCTAAATAACCTTACCCTCCCATTTCTATGCAACAATATTCAAGACTATCGCTTTTTCTTGTGTGAATTGTGGCCCCTTCTGTGGTAATGATGTCCTTAGGACTGTGCCATCAGCAAAAGCTGTCGGCGCTTTCTCATTTCTTTGTACTTCACTGAAACCATTAGATGAGATCCGTCCCAACCCCATACGTACCTCCCATACTGCTTCTTTTATGAGAGACCTTACTCTGGGAATCACTAGATTTGGGGTACATCGTGGAAAGATGTCCAGGCAGAGAACCTGGTCCCCAAGGGAAATCAGGAAGGCAAACTACAGGAACTGTGATGCAATACACAAGCTTATTTTAATAATGAAATATGGTTTAAAAAAAAAAAAATCAAAAGAAAGTATAATTCAGAGATGTTGAAATGTTACGTTCTAGGTGAGCATGTCAAAGAACCCTACATTTCTGGGTAAAACCTTCCAGAACTTCCACTCTGCAGAGAAGTGGATGCTCCAAGCATTTGATATGTTAATTTTAAGGTTATTTCTTAAAAAGGTGTTACCTAGACATTCATTTCCTTTCATCACCAAAATTCAAAATGAAGATCACTTTGGGGTCAGCCACATGAGACTCAGAGAATCAATTGTAAGGCAAATGTTAAGATATATATATACACTGAATGACACAGGTGACAGTTTGCATAGTCAGCATTTAATAAGCAAAAAAAAACAGCTAGATTGCAAGCTTGCTATGAAAGTAGCAAGAGAGTAAAACTCTCCCTATCAATAACATGGATTTTGTAACAAGGAACAATACATGCTGTTACTAAATCCAAATTACAATGGATATTTGACATCCAGGGCACACCCCAGGACAGAAGAACACCGTGCTGGCACCAGAACATTTTCCAGTCAACAGGCTCTTGTTGTTGTAAAAATGAGCCCTTTGTCATCTAGGCATTTATCCCACTGCATTTCGGTATGGTACCATTTCGTTGTGGAAATAGAAAATATTCTGATGGCTGTTCCTGAAGAGAATCTCCTTACGCACTGAGAACACCACTGCTACCAGTACCACAGAAGAAGAACAGCCAAAAGAACGTCTCAGCAGGGTGGATGAGGGAACTCCCCAGTACTGTAAAAAAGGAAGGTGGAAAGTTGGGTCTACCCGTGACGGCACATTCTGTCCCTGCTTGGGATTTTAGCCTCCTCATTCTCAGTCAAAGTATTTAACTTTTAACTTGCTGAAGGAAATTGCAAAGAGAAAATGTCTGTACCTGTAGCTTAGATGGGGTCCAGGCTCCTACCCTCTGCATACAGTTTCACATGTAGCAGACCCCATGCTACCAGTCTCCTTCCCTGGGCTTGAGTACCAACACCGTGATTTGAAGAACAAGTTCCAGCCCGTATATGTGAAACTATCCAAATGCTTGCTCTCTCCTCCTCTTCCTCTCCAACTCTTGCTCAAGTATGTACAATTCATGGAATTAAGTAATTTATTCTCGCATCTGCCTGTGTTCTCAGCATGGCGTTAATCTGGTTGCCTCACTCTGGGTGGGAATCAGCCAGGATTTCATCTTGAATTTAAAGCAAAAATGATTACATGAAATCATAGACACATGGCAGAAAACATTCATAAATGTGTTTTGTCAGTTTAAAAAACTTAAGGGTTTTTAATCAAACATTTCCAAACTGACTTTGCAGAATAATCATGCTTTGCAAAATACATCAGAGCAGCTTCTGCACAATAAAAGCTAAATTTCTCTCAAATGAGCAGGTCGGCTTCTTTTATTTTAATTTCTGATGTTTTGCTTTGTCTTCGGTAGACTATGTCAAAGTGAAAATGCTGTATGAATTATAGGCATGATCTATGACGCAGAACAATATCTACAGCGTGCCTTTAAAGTTATGTAATGCTGAGAACAGAAATGCAATTAAACTGGAGAGGAGAGGAGAGGAAGTTCTGCACTCTGCAGAGCGTGCTGTCTCATCCCTTAAACAATGCAGCATGATGGAAACCAATAAATGTTTCTGCAGAGGTAACTGGTTTCTTGTATGATGTATTGATATGGGAGGGGTTGATCTCAGAGATGCATTTTTCAAAATCTATTTTTCAAATTCATTTGGGGAAAACAATGACATTTTCATTTTCTCTGTAAGAAAAGTATGTGCTATCCTCCCCCTGTGCTCTCAGAAGTGTGCAGGGAAAAGAGGGCATTTGGAAGTTATTTTCTTGTTTGTACTAAATTGTTTCGGGTGCCTCAAAAATAAAAAGTCATGTTTATATGCTTGGATATATCTTATACAGAGACAGATAGCTTCTCAGAAGTGGGAGCCCATGATGAAAGTGGCATCGGAGATGTTCTAAGGATGTCAACTCCACTAGGCTGGTCTCTGTTTCCCACTGACAGATTGGAGTAATCAATTTCATTATTTTACTTTCACTATATAAAATATAGCAGCTAAAACATTTATATCCCACTAGTTCCCATCTGTTGTTTTCTTCTCTGTGCAACTGTTGGTGGCTAAGTACAAGAAATGTGCCAAATATTTATCTGTGAAAATGCTCATAGGAGATCAACATTTTCTATTGAGAAATGTTAGTTTGTGTCTTTGAAGAGCTGTTGTTTGTGCGATCCATGCCGCTGTGCCTCCCCAGTGTAGTGATGTAGACAATTTCTTAATTCCCTGCCGCAACGGTGCACCACGAAGGGACTGACAGTGAGGAAGATGCCATGTAAGACTGTGAGATACTAGTCTGACAAGAGAGAGAGACATCAGGTAAATCATGTAAATTAGTGCCTTCATATAGAAAATCTTCATTTGGGGGAGCATGTCAAGTTTTTACTGAAGAACTCAAATTCCCTGAGAAAATGCCCAAATCAAATTAAACACAACATTTTCCACCTAGCTCTAGCATGTAACCAAACAGACAGGGTGAAACCAAAGACTGCCAGCTGCGGTAAGTTGGAAGGGTTGTATGCTCATTATCATCTCATTTTCTTGACTTTCTTCTAGGCACTTGATCTGCTTTGGGAAAATGAATATTGCCTTTCCGTGCATTGGAAGAGGGAGGTGAATATGAAGAGAAGTGCACATCGAAGATAGAGGACAAGAAAGGAGAGGGAGCACAGTGATAGAGCAGAGGAAGGAATGGATCATGGAATATGGAGGAAAAGTTGAGAAGGGTAGTCAGGGAAGTTATTAACCCCAAAATAATATCCAGAAATGTGGAACTTTCTAAAAGAGAAACTTGACAGGGGAAAGTTTAGGTTGAGCATTTTCACGTCAGACAAGTCTCACATGAGATCCTCTCAGAAATGGATATAAATGCGTCAAGATGGACAGCTAATTGCAGAAGCTTACTTGTGATTAAAATGTTCTTGTTGCAGTTATTTGTAATTAGACCTTGATTTGAACAGAATCTGCTGAATTCCGCTGACGTTTTTATTTCACTCTCCATTGATGACTACACAACACTTAGGACTGGGGTCAGGCTGGTTTCTTAAGGGTGTGGTGAGTTACTTAAGCACCAAACAGAGAAAACAAAGGTGCTCTTCTGACTGAAGCTGGCATCAGGGACCCTAGGGTTAGCAAAGTGAGAACTGAGCCATGGAGGTACCTGATGTTACCCTCTTACCAGGGAGTTTGAGAGTAACATTCTGTGCTTGTCCAGAAGTCTGGTTACAAGCCAATGCCAACTAGCCGTAGGACAGAAAGACAAGCCACATTTTAGAGACCTGAGCTTATTCCACCATGCCACAGAGGTTTTAAGTAACCACGCAGCAGCAGACTTGGCATGTGAAGTCCCGGGTACTGCTGTCTTAGCCGTGCCTTGTGAAGTCTGTGCTGGGAAAGAAAAGGGTGAGCATAATATTCTTAAAATTTCCATTTTAAAAAGTGGTGACTAATTCTGGTCTCAAAGTGCTTAAGCCCAGAAATGGCAATCTAAAATCTTGAGTTTAGGTTTGAGAAGAATATGTGAACAACTTAGAGAACACAAGATTATTTTTGAGGGATCTTCCATTTTTGATTAATTAATTAATTTATTTTTTTGGACAAAGTCAAGTTTGGAAGGAAAATTTTTTGCTATCTGTATTTGCAAATCAGACAGACATTGTCATGTAAGTTCTTCTTTGACTACACTGATAGGAAAGGAAGCCAGCTTCTTATATCAGACTTGTTGTACAGCTGTTTAGTTCTTACTGGGATTTGCAGATTTCTTCAGACCAACCTGCTGTGTTGTGACAATCTTGGGCTTGAGTCATGGCACAGATCAAAACACTAAGAGACTATTTTTGTGCAAGTACACTGAGAAGTGTTATAAGCCAGAGGACGAGCATACAGGTCAACTAGCAGGCTACATTCTGCCATCCTGCCAAATCCACATTTGTTGGAGCTGCAATAGGGACAGACCAAACAGGCTGGGGGCCACTTGTGCCAGGTCCAGATGTAGAGGAAATCACAGACTCTGCCCCTCAGAACTTTTGCTACAAATGCCACTGATAAGACTGGAACCACAGAGTCACAGATTGCCTTGGGTTGGAAGGTACCTTACAGCCCCCCCAGCCCCAACCCCCTGCCGTGGGCTGGCTGCCACCCGCTGGGTCAGGCTGCCCAGGGCCCACCCAGCCTGGCCTTGAGCACCTCCAGGGATGGGGCACCCACAGCTGCTCTGGGCAGCCTGCGTCAGGGCCCCACCGCCCTCTGGGTAAAGAATTTCCCCCCTAACGTCTCACCTAAATCTCCCCGCTTTTAGTGTAAAACCATTGCCCCTTGTCCTATCACTGTCAGACCATGTAAGAAGTCACTCTCCGTTGGAATGACTGCCATGGTTCAGACTAACGGGATTATCTCTGCCTGCAGAAGAGGCTTTTTTTCCTAAACTTAATCTAGCTGAGTTCAATAAGATACTTAAGCATCAGCATTATGGCAGTCACAGGGCAGTTCCTTTCATCTTAGTGGACTGCTCTCATGCTCCATGCCACACATTTAAGGAGGCTCCAGACTGGAGTCTAGAACATCCCACTGCTGTGTTACCCTTGGATCTCCACTCCAGAGCAATGTGCACAGTGCACAGTGAAATCATTTCTCTGGAACTGGGTTGTCTTCCACTGACACATGTGAAATAAAATGCTTGAGTTAAATAAAACATAGTAACAGGTATTTCACAGTCTGTGAAGAGATTGACAGTGGGAATCGTTCCACACTTGGGTAGACCAGGTTACCCACCTGCTCTGAAGAAAGAACTTCCAAGGAAATCAAGGGCCAGATTGTAAACATATTTAAAATATTACTACACTACAAAACTTATTCAAAAGTCCTCTTGACTCTTGCATCAGGGGACAGGGACACAAGAATAGGATCTTATTCTTCTTCCATGGCAGATCTTCACAGCACTGTATTTAATATTCTCCTTCAGGTCATTATGAAACTCTTCATTTAGAGCTGGTTCGCAGATGACCTTTCTCTCCCAGCTGTGCAGGCTGGAGTTCTCTGTCTATGGGGCAGGTGCAACACCAGCACACGTACCACGGATTCACAGTATATATCATGAAAAAAAAGTTTTTGCTCATACAATACATGATTACACTTTGGAACTCATTGCTCCAGGAAATTGTCGCAGCTCAAAACCTAACAGCAACAGACCATGACCAAATACTTACGTGGCTTTCAAGAATATCCCCAGTTGTCACAGTCAATAATAGCAAACGTTTTGTGTTTGAGGGCTTAGGCCGCTTTCTGACTCCCAGGGATCCCAATAGGGCAGAACAAGGTGCAGTCAGTCTCTTCTCTTTTGTCACTCGTACTACAGGATCCTCAAGTCTGGCTCTGAAGACTGTTTGAGATCAGATGGGACACTGGAATCGATAGACAACACTTTGACAAGGCCATCAGCTCCCATTCACCTATACCACAGCAGATCGAAAAGTGGGATTAGTCACCCAATGTTTTTCCTTCTTCATCCATTCCTGCTGAGAGTTGGTAGCAGTTGTCACTTACTTTGGTGCCTTTCATCCACGAAGCTCAAAGTACTCTAGACAGAAGTCCTGTGCTGTTATCACCAGCCTAGAAGCAGGCGTCAAAAGGGCTGAAGGGACTTGTGCTAAATGTCACACAACAACCGAGAACAGGAATCAAGGAGAAAACCCCTAAACACTTCTAGACCTTCAGAGCTTTGCAGCCATGTTGGTATTTTCCAGTTAAGTTGCATGTGTCACGACTCTGCCCTCTGTAGGTTGGCAACCAGCCCACTGCTTTCTTCTAATCAGATTCTGGCTTCTCGCATTGGGCTTGTGGTGGGCTCTCCTTTGAAATGAGACGCTTGAAAATGGTTGACACCTGTAGTCCTCTGGCTCTCGGGAAAATTTGTTAACCTTCAAGAAAAGTCTTGGAGAGGAGGGACTTTCAAGTTTTACAAGATGGTGAAGTTCTCTTTGGTTCCCTTAAAAAGCATTAGCAAAGGTCAGATTAACAAGTCAACACTGAAACTAGATATAAGCAAGACTCCCAAAACTGATGCAGAAAAGAAAAGAGGTGGGTGGGGACTGGGTGTGGGGGAAAAGGGCCCACAACACAACATTGGCTCTGATCCTTTCCCCCTTGTTGGGCCTGGGGCACACTTGATAAGGTGAAGGGAAATTGTAAAATTAGACCTGGCAACCTACACAGAGAGGCCCAGTGCAAGGCCCTTGGCCTGAGGCAAGCTGAGAAAGTTGAGGAATTGTGGGGGAAAGGGGACTTGGCAGGCTAACTTCCTGTGGCTGCATCCAGGGCTAATTAGTTTTCAGTGTTCTGTGTGTGTTTGAATGGAAACGAGCCAGCACTGAGAGGCACAGGGTGAGGAAATCAAAAACACATGCACCGAGAATGAAGAAGAAGAGAAAAAAAAAAAAAAAGAAAAAAAAAAAAAAAAAAAAAAAGCTGTCCTTTTTAGCTACATTTTCTTTTTTTCAGGAGGGGATCTCATCATTTTGTTTCATGAGCACTAAATCACCCCGGCTCCCCTGTCTATCACATCTCACATCTGCTTCAGAACTCATTAAACATCAAAAGGCCTGCCCTATCAGTTCTGCTTAGTTAGAAGTCTGAGTTACTAGAATCCTAACCAGGGAAGATTTTGTATGTTTTTAATAATAGCTTAAGGAACTTCTTAGCACCCCATAAATTACTTAATGCAACAAACTCTTCCTGTGGACCAGCAAATGTTTTACAGAGAAGTTGAATGCTGCCTTAACGTGCTTGTGGTCAGCCCAGAGTTACATAGCAACCTGCCTAAATGAACCTTTAATCCACATTTCAGCTTCAGGGATTGTTTTCTCACGTACCCTCTCCTGCCGCTATCCCACTCTCATTTTTACTGCCGCTCTAATTTTATATAACTGCATTATAACTTGTATTATTTCCGTGGCATTTTGATCCTCGGGAATGCCAAGGCAATTATTAAAGCAGCAATCACAGTGCTACAGCACCAATGGAATCTGCCTACTGCTGCCTGCTTCTGCCATCTCCCTACTTTAAATACACACGTACGGTGCCCTCCACGACTGCATCTGCCAAACAAATAGTTCACGAACATAATTCACGTACTGGAAACACAATGAACACAGTAATGGCTCCAGTGGGCGCTTGTTATTAAGAGTGTCACAAGAGCTCTTTAAAATGAACTGAGCCTAGACCAAGAGTGATTTTGGAGTGCCAGTTATTCAGACAAAACCAAACCAATTTTCATCAGAACACTCGCAAACTTCTGTCTTCAGTGAAGAAGTTTTTTCTGCCTAATTTGAAGGTTCTGGCTGCAGCTGTTTTATCACCAGAGAACTTCCAGCTCTCTTTACAGAGTCAGAAAGCATGGTGTTTGCACTTTTCCTCATGCTCAGGAATGACTAAATCACTTTTGCTCACACTTTTTATGAAATCTGACCAGTGTTTGGACTTGAACATGTGAGTCCCATAGGTGAAAATTTCAGACGATGACGGGCAAATCAAAGAGAGGTTTCAAACTGAAAAAAAAAAACCCTGCAGCCCCAGCTTTAGCAGTCATTCCCACTAGACTGATACCAATAAGCTTTGTCAGCTAGTTGCAACTGCTCTTTCCTCCATCTGAGGATGGGGGCATATCTACACTTCAGACAGGCTGAAGTTCAGACGCATCCTTGACTCCTTAGGGTTGGGTTGTGTCTTGGTAGAGACTTAAAACTCAGAGCCTCTCCCCTTTCAGTTCTGGGGGTAAGAGAACAACATGTCACACTTGAAAAAAAATATATATATATACATATATATATATAGGAGACAAAGTTAGAAAAAGAACTAGTAAAAAAGGTGGCCAAAATAGTAAAAAACACAGGTAAGCGTTAAAGTTTCTCTCTATTTTCATCAATCAGGAGTGACATTCTGGGCTAAAAGACATATAAGAATCTCTCTTTCAAAAATATTATAGATCACCCAAATGTATTTTTGTTCAAAATTGAGAATGCCAGCATAAACAAAAGGAAATAAAAAATAAATAGCACGAACCCTAGGCCCTATGCCTCCATTGTCTAATAGTCACCTTGGTGTGGATGAAACAGCCTTGGACATCAGAGGTGCTGTTAGGCTGAGGGTCAAGGAAAATGCAGTCAATGGCATTTCTAGGATTGCTGTTTCTTGCCAACAAGCTCCAGATGCTGCCTAGCAATGGAGGCTTCTCTTCCCAAACATCGCTTGTCTGGCTCCTTGCAATGTAGTGGGCAGTCCTGAGGCTCCCAGACCTGCAGCACAGCCTGTAAGGGGAACACACGCTCCTCATGTTCACTTATCCTGGGCACCATTAGGAAAGGAGTTTCTCAGTTCAGGAACAGTTATGAGGAAATAAAGCCCAGTGAGGGATACTTTGTCTTTAGCTCCATTTCAAGATCTGTGAGGTGCTCACTTCAGTGACACTGCTGATAGGACAATTTCACAGCTGCCAGAGCTGCCAGCTAAATTCTTAGGTGACACATGGCCTCTGTGCATTGCCTTTCTGTAGAAAGGTGTAAGTGGGACCTTTTCCTGGGATAAGCCTCCCATAAGAAATCCCAAAGTCGCCAGAGGTCCTGTTCAGTGTATCTTTGCTTTTGGATCTGCAATCCTTCATCCTAACAAGTAAAGTTAATTAAGACATCAGGTTATAAAAGTACATCAATGAAAAGCAATCAGCCACAGTATTAGTCTCTTCTAGTCTATGTGCTTAAGGAATGAAGCACCAAGCTCCATTATACAATACATTACATTTCTTCCACAAGGCTGATACCCCCTGCTTTACATGATATTGAGATGAAATTTAGTTCTGAAGAGTTCATATATGTTCCAGCACAGAGATGTTCAATGACATATGACTTCAAAACTAGTTACTGCACGAACACTTCAATGATAGAGAGGAATCCAGCTTATTACTAGCTAAATGGAGACTAAGCACATCAGGAAATGATGACAGTTAATGATGTTTAGACTGAAAAATGTCTTAGACACAGCTCACTGTGGTTGGGAACACATGTCATACCATAAATATTACAGAATCACCGGAAGGCTGTGCATAATACTAAACTAAAAGGCAGTTGGAAGGTGTCATTGCGTAGGTAACTCTCTTACAGAGACGGTTAGCGATGCACTCCTGGTCTGAAGACAACCACTCTCAGCCCTTTTCTGATGTTCTCTGATAAGGCATTCAACAGCTTCGTGCTGTAAATGTTATTTTCCTCTTTATTCAAGATATGTATCCTGCACCAGTTTAAATCAAGCACCCCCACGGAGGAATTGACAGGTTCAGAGCGAAAGAAGCTCTAGGGAGCATGTGCTCTTTCCCACCCTTTGATTTCCCCCTTCATGTGGAGCTCACACTGCCTTGGGATGATATTTACTCCTAGAGTCAAAGAACATATTTGCTTTCTGTTTTTCATTAAATACAGAGGGTTTCACAAAAGAGGCCATTTTTCATCAAAAATTGTTTTCAAGTGAAAAATATCTACCCACTCCACTCCTGACTCTAAACAATTCCTGGCCTAGGAGTACATTACTGGGACTTTACAGTCCATAGAGTGTGACTCAAGAAATGAGAAGAATGTTTTCAAGAAGTTACAATGAATATTAAAAAAAAAAAAAAAAAATCATATCACAGCTAACAGTCCAGCTGGTAGCCTGCATGCCATCTGAGACACCCACAGCATCCACTAGCATCAATCTTACTCCCTTTTCTCATGACGGGCTCTACATTTGCTTTCACTCAGCCTCCTGCTCCCTCCCTCATTTTCTATCACTTCAATAATTGTCAGTAGCATGATAAAAATTTAAGTGTTTTTGTCCTTCTTCTGCCCTCCTAGTCTTCCTGTACTTAAAGATGTCCTAGAATATGGACAACTCCCTAGGTGGAAAGAGTCGATCGAACAGAAGGTACCTGGGAGATGACAGAGTCATAAATTGAAAGTGCTTGATGTACCACACAGGCCACAAGGGCTTGCTCTACGTTAATGCTTTAAGGGGTGAAGTATGTCTTACTTGGGTTCTGAAAACTTTCGGAAGACGTTCTTCATATGTGCTCAAATTCTTTGTGGCTTCATCAAAGAAAAATTCAGCCTCTGTTCAAGCAGGCGATTTTCTTTTTATTTTCTTTCTCTTCACCAGAGACTTCCTGTGTATCTTCTAAAATGACATAAATCCCACCCCCCCCATCAGACCAGTGCGTACAGCATATTTGGAGGCAGATATATTGACAAATAAAATAAAATCCAGTCTATTAGCAGAGATAACATCATCCGATCTGAGCCCTACATAATGGCCTGGCTTTGTACCTTTGTAATTCAATAGCAAAAATTCTACTTTAGCTTTAAATTAAACCATTGCCCATTATAGAACTCTGAAACCATGCCTCAAATGTAAGCAAATCACTAGAGCCACTTAAAAGTCATGAGATATATTTAATAATATTAGTTAATATTTCTAAGTCTTTCTGTATTTTCAGCCTTCACATTTGACCTTCTTCAGTTACAAACGTTCTGCTCTTACATACAAAGGATGTGATACACAATCCTTCCTGTATAACAAATAAGCCAAAATATTACCTGACGCAAGGCACACGTGTAAACAGTACGAACTAACGGCACAAAATGGGGCGAAAATGCACTGTGGAAATTCAGCCCAGTTTTAGAACACCAGTGCCCCCTTTTCCAAGTTCTGGCACAGAACATAGGGTAACAAAACAAAATGCCATCTCTGCTCAGAAGACTTGGTAATGCATCGCATGTTGGCAGAGCACCGTTAGCTAGCTACTGCAGGCCAGTAATGCCACCAAAGAAGGCACTGTTACCCCAGAAGAGAGGCTGGCTGGAGTCATTAGGGATATGGGAACAACCCAACCACCGAGATACAACCGTGCACCACGATTTCTCTAGAGGGCTAAGCTGTCTCCTCTCCCGGAGAACACCCGAGGAATGCAGAAGCAATGCTGGCTGACATCTCTAGAGTGAATCCTCCCAGTGAGCAAGACACTGCATATAGAAAGCAGGTGTGATGGTTTAGCATCTCTGCCCCATCTGTCCACCTAAATATCCACGCATAAGGGCTGTACATTTGTCACCACATTATATGTAAGTGTGCCAGATTTATTTTCCCAACAACATAAATCTACATCCTGCAGCTGAAGGAATTTTTAATAATTCTATTTATTTTTGTTTCTTCTCATCACCATCTTCTGTTCTTTTCTTTCCCCTCATTGTTTTTTCCTTGTTGTTTTAAGCATCAGTGAACACAGCAGTTTTTACATCTTATTCACAGAATACACAGCTCCTACCTGTACTGGAAAGCAAGCTAATCATTGGGAAAAATTCACATCCTGCCCTCATGCCATTGCTTTCAAGCCTGACATTTTCATAATACTCCCTGTAAAATAATATAAAAACTAGAAACCATACCATTTGATCCCTGAAAGCATTTCACCCTTGCTCATGACTAAATTTATTCCTTCACCTACATACTGTTGTTCTTGCAAACTGTATGGCAGCACATACTGTCACTCAGATGGAAAGAATGTCAGATTTAACAAAGAGCTGAAAGGTAAAAAGATCCTCATCTGCAAGTACTCTGAGGCTTGGTCTTCTCTGGACCAAAGCTATTAAAAATAAATTTCCTGAAAATCAGCAGCAGTTGCTTGTGGCCAGACCAATATCTTCTGCAGCATGATATTTTTGCTACCAGGGGCTCCAACCCTCAGACATGTTCACGTCAGCTTTGCAGACGAAAGAGTGTCTGACTCCCGAATTTTCTTCTTGACTACTAGTTGTTCTTCCTCTGAACATAATAATTAAATCTCTGCTCTTCGTCCCATGGAATAAACACATTGTGCTTCCATTTTCCTGTTGAGAAAATGGCACTGACAATGCTCTAAGTTAAACAATAACACAAATGTTATCCATTTCTGAAATCATCTATATTCCTGGGCAGCTATCCTTCCAAGTGCTAGACTTGCTAAGAAAATGATTCATATTTCATGGTTCATAAGTTCAATGATTCATACTTACTTGATGCTTAGGCCTTCTTCCTTCTTTTACCTTTGATAAACATTTTTAAAAAACTAGTCTAACTCAAGTCATCGTTGATTTTAGGCACCTCTTTATACCCAAACATGCTTAAAACCTCTCCAATACTTTCTCTTCCTCCTGGTGTGTTTATAAAATTTCTTCTCATTCCCCTAGGTTTTTGACAGCATTAACTCCTTCTTCTTCCGCTGCTGCTCTACTCCTCTCCCTTGGATTTTCAGATAACTCTTACCTTGATACTCTCTATATCGACATTTTCATTTACAGGTCAGTTGTGTTTCAGATCTCCCGTCTCAGAACAACCCCTATTCACATACGCTGCCTGCTTCTTGTTCTATGAAAATGTTACTTTCGTAAAGGATTGCTAGCTCTTTGTGCTGTAATGGCTCTGCAAAGGAAGGCTCTGGGGAAATGCAGACGCTGTGTGGATGTCTTCATGGTAATTTCTTAGGATGGCTATGGGGAGGACACAGCTCTCCCAGAAAGGAAAACTGTTCCTCTCCCAGAGCACACGAATCCTCAGGGATATAATGAAGACAAGGCCATCTGTGGAAAAGCTCTGGATTTCCCTGCTCCCACACATTTAACACTAGCAGGAGGGTGTAGAAGTGAAGAAACTGATGTGAAGGCTCATTGTGTGCATTTAGAAAAGGACCTTCTCCCCTACACTGAGGATCCCAGGTTTTAGCTCTTGTTCTTGACATCTCCCATCCACTAGAATCAAATTTTCAATGCCTTAATTCTACTCTGTTGTGGTTTTGTTCATATAAATTCCATGGAAGTCAAATGAAACTAACGAGTCAAAAGTAAGTAAACAATGAACATGGAACTGAGAGTTTGGTCCTAGATTCCCTGATATGCTTTTATCCTCTCTAGCTGTTTCTTTAGCTTGTCTCCATACACAGGCAAATCCACTAATTCACTCCATGTAATCCGTGAACAGAACCTCCTGGGTCCTGGTGCCAAACTACCCTTCGCCTCTCTTGTCCTCTCCAGTCCTCTCGGATGGTAAAATGGACACCAGGCTGTCTTCGCTACTAGAATCCCTGCCTTCTGAATGACAAAGATATTTTTTTCTCATTCAGTTTAGGAAACCATTTAGTGTTTATTTGACTAAAGTGAATTTCTGACAGTTATCAGCGTACATAAAGCTTATGCTCCTTCCTAAGCTCGGCATTTTGTGGCATTCACCGGTTGGAGAACATTTTGTCCTTATTCTCTTCTGCCTCGGTAGTTAGCAGCAAATGCAAATTTATATTTGTTCCCTTTTCTTGTGTCTTCACTTAAAAAAAATGAGTTAGTACACATTTCATTACAGAGTTGTACCCAGCTAAAAGTGCCTCTTTACTCTTTTCTGTTCTTATGTAGCTTGTATTATCTCATACTGACCTCGCAGTTTGAAGTATCACTTTATTAAATTTCAGGGTTTGTTTACTGCATATTGTAATACACATCCATTAGCACAGCCTTATCCTCAGAACTATTCGTCTGATTTACAAGCTCCTTATATGTTAGTACACTCAGATGTTCCTATTTTAACGTTTAAAATAACTCCATCTTTCAGCCTTTGTTTATACTCTAATGTTAGGAGAACCCAGTGGATTATTTGTGTTAAGCAAAAACTTGTGAACTTGTGCTTCTTATCAAGCTTAGACATACACTGGAGGAGCAAGCTCATCCATCACGAATCATTTACACCTGTACATGTCACCAGCTCATGATCATTCACGGTGCTTCGGTAACACGTGTACAAAATGCCAAAATGAGATCATCTCTTACACGTTGTTTCCATATATGTGAAGAGGCTACATTTGAAAAAAGAAATGCAACTATTAGTTGCAATTGTAATTTTGCAGAACTTTACAGTGGACTTTACGCTACCCTAACAATCACACCCCAAACTTCTCTTCAAATCATTGCTGACAGGAATATTTTGCTGAAATCCCTGAAGTCAAAGCTCAGCTATACAAATAAATACTGTAGCAGATCCTGACAGGAAGACGTTCAGCCCAATCTTTTCCAGATGGCAGTGATGGATGGCTGTGTGCTTCTATTTATTTGGTTTCCCAGGCAATGGTGTCTTGCTTTCACTGGTCATCACTGGAAGTGCTTTGGCTTACAGGCCGACAAAACAGTCTTCTACACTGCCAGACAGGTATTCTGGTGGGCTTACTCACTGCTTGGCTGTCATGATTGCAAGAAAGAAACTGAATTTTACTTTGCCACGATTATCTTTTCTAGACACTTGCGACAAACTTTTGGCACAGGACCCAAGGATGTCCCAGGTAAAACAGAGACTGGTCACACATAACTTGCTGACGGCTGAGATATGCCAGTTCTGAAAACAATACCATGACCTAAAGAGGGGAGAGAGAGAGGAAAGACATCCAAATCCCAAGCCACATTGACTGAAAATGTGGCTGTCACTGTTGTTCTGCTCTGTAAAACACATGTTACTTTACATAGGGATATAAAACAAACGTGCATAGATCAGGGACGTACGCTATAGAATAATATATGGGGAAGAATGGAGCTGGGACACAAAGACTTCTGAATCCAGACCATCCATTTTGCTGGGCCATGCTTGAATAACAAACCAAAGTTATTAGTAACAAACACATGTTTGGTGGCCTAGGTAAAATGATCCATTGCCTCCAGATGATGTTCATTTTACAGGCATCCATGCCAGGGAATGCAACGAGATGAGAACTGCTTGCTGCAGGGGTTTGAGCTGTGTGGTGCTAGCACATTGTAAGCAATTTTGGGAATAGGCTGTATTTTCATGAGTTCCTATAACGTCAGGCGTAACTGAGCCATATTGATGGCTGGGGCTTTTGATGCTACTGCTAACATAATCACGGATAAATGAAAATTCTTGATACAAGAACTTCCTGGTGAGCCCAGGTGATGGCTGAAACATGGAGACACACATGCGTAATGGGAACAGATATAAAGAAATTCATGCTTCTCCTGTGGTCATGACTCACAAACTTACACAGTCCTTGTTAGGAGGGCAACGCTGCCAATACAGTGTAATTATGGTAAAGCTTCCTTCTAAATACAAACCACACACATTAACACATAAAGTGCACAGATCAGGGAAGGTTTCTAAGAAAAATGTTTTATCTGGAATCCAAAGACAGCAGGAAGTGAATGAAATTAGTTGAGGCTGTGGGGATGTGGTCACACTTCTCTGTGCAGACGAACAGATGGGCAGCAGAATTCAGCATGTGCTGGTTTGGACAGCTGGGACTCGGGGAAGCCATAGAAAGGGAATGATAAGAGTAAGAGAAAATGAAGGCAGACTGAGGGTTTCAGGAGAGGCTGAGTTGCAGCACCACTGTGCTCAGGCACGAGTCTTGCAAAATGCAGTCAATACCCACCAGAACAGAGACCAGCGTAATCTGCCAGGCAGAAACCATACTATTCCACAAACAGAAAAATGGAGTTATAAAACACTAGTAGTAGTTCTAAAACACATGCAAGGACAAACACTCTGAAGTCAGAAATAAACCACTGTGCCTGTTTTTATGCTAAGTTAATGAGGCTCTCCTGTGGATGCACACTATGGTTCTACCTTTAACTATGTGACCATATGACACTTTTTTAAAATTTTCACCTTCAGGTTAAAAAACTAGAACCTCTAAAATATTGCACACAAGTGACACGTGTATGGGTCACTGACAGCCTAAGAGATTTTTTTTCTCCCAACACAGATGTAGATTGTGCTACCAAATACCTGACAACAATACCAAATTGTTAATTGGATCAATGAGCCAAGCCCAGCTGCAAGGCATTCAGCAAGGGTAGGTGCCAGAGGCTGTGCCTGGGTCACAACAACCCCATGCAGCCATATAGACCTGGGGAAGGGTGGCTGGAAAGTTGCCCACCAGAAAAGAACCTGGGGGTGCTGGTCAACAGCCAGCTGAACATGAGCCAGCAGTGTGCCCAGGTGGCCAAGAAGGCCAACAGCATCCTGGCTTGTGTCGGAAGTAGTGTGGCCAGAAGGGCTGTGGAAGGGATTGTCCCTCTGTACTCGGCATTGGTGAAGCCATGCTTCCAGTACTGGGTTCAGAGCCACATTCTCTTCCCCAGGTACAGCAAACCCCTGCCAGGGCTCCAGCCTTCCAGGAATGGATGAGCCATCTACAAAGAGGTTGTGGCTAAGGAAAGTAAGGGTTTCTAAACGGGTGATGGCAGTTATTTATTTTATGCATACCCTTGGCATAAATTCATTGCTCTCACACAATATGCTGCTGAGTTCCAGATCATTATTATCCTAGCCACTCAGCACCAACACAACAGCTGTGGTTGAAGAAACAGAGGAGTGAAGTGAAGACACCACACTTGAGCAGCAAGATCCCAGTTATTTGCCAAATGTGATGTTTTCACATAAGAACAAAAGTGAAATAAGGATAAGCAAGTTTCTCTGTTTATGATGAGACTTTGAAAAATGATCCCAGAGACTTCAATTCACTCTTCCTGTAGATTCTGAGTAGAAACCTATCTCAGCTTTCTGGATTTGTTACAGAACAGTTGGCAAAATACTGTTGTGCCCAAAGCCCACCGCAAAGGGGAAAAAGCAATTTCACACGCCAGAGAGGCAGATGGGCAGGTAGGCACATAGATTTTAAAGGAGAAAATTGGGAACCTGTGTCCTGTCTTCCAGTACAGTACAAAGCTCAGAACTTCTGCATAAGTCCCAAAAATTCTTCACAGGTAAGCTGCCAGCCATAACATAAACTTATTTAATCACTTCAAGTAAAGACATGCATTGCATTTACTGATAAGCTTTTTTCTTCCAGGAACTCACTGACCTCACTGTAAGCATCTGAAGTTAATTTTTGGTGTGAATTTGTCTATTTCACAATCGGTAAACTTGAAGGTTTGGATCATTTCTCCCTTTGTCTGAGCTATTTAACCAAAATCAACCGTCTATAGCTACCTACAGACCATGGCTGAACTTCCTTCTAACTTGCACTTCAGTTGCTCTCTCACTGCGAAGACCCCCTTTGCAATCATCTACGCAATTGTTTCTAAGCTCTTGTCATTTTTTCATCACGTTTTTGAAGCGCAGACAGCAGAACTGGGCACACATCTAGTGCTAGATATATATCACCAGTTGTGTTTGCAGAGGAAATATGATCTCTTTATTCAGTGCTGTCTGTTTATCCATCCAGTGATCACCCAGCCATCACTCACTGGGCTCACTCAGCCATAGCACTGCACTAAAAGGTCACATTCAGTCATTCACCACGAGCTGGACTTTACTTTCAGAGTTACTTCTTCCAAACTGATAGACTTCATCCTACCAGGGCTGCCTACTGATTTTGTTCCACTACCGTGCAGCATTCCATTAACTCTACACAGGTGAAAAAAAGGACTTTATTCCAGCTGGGTAGGAATACACGATGTCAGCCTCAAGACAGCTCACTTCTAGAGCATGGCACTACCCGCGTAACTTCATACGCCTAGCCAGTTCCTTGTCAGACCTTACATTCAAGTTGCATTTCCTGCTATCTACAGAACATTCTTTGTGTGACAGCTCAAAAAGAATCCTGTAGGCTGCACCATTTATATCCTCAGAGAGAGGGAAATTGGACATGAAACTAAAAGGAAGAAACCTAACAGGTAAAGAGGAGTCTAGGAGAGATCCCAGTATGGGTTATTTCCAAATACAGAATTCTCTTTGAGTGCTCAGCTACATGCTGAGAAAAATAAATTTATCATCTTCCATTCAGACATGTTACTCATTGATTATAGGTTATGGTTGTCATGGAAATTGTGTTTATTCACTTGATGTTTGGCCAACTGCAGGAACAACATTTTTCACTGCCTAAGGATTTCCACTTCTCCTTACATTCCAGCTGTGAGCTCTCGAAGAGCTCACCACAAAGGGCACAAACTGTCAAAACAGGAGCAAGAGCACAAGCAAACTGCCCTCCAAATATTCTATTTAACCTTAGCATAAGATGATGCAGTTGTTCCAAAGATAATGTGTTGCTAACTGTTGTTACGATCAGCATGGGGTGCGACTGCCCATTCTCAGCATATCTGAATTAGTTTGTAGGCACTGGCTGAAAGTACATTGAGATTTTATGATTAATGTTCTATTATTTCTGCCAATGCACTTTAGAAAAACAATTTTATCTCACTCAACTAGAGAAGTTCGAAGGGGAAAATATACAGAAAATAAATAAATAAATAAATAAATGAATAAATAAATAAATAAAATTACAAAAGCCAAGTGCCTTGAGACTGAATCAGCAGTTCCAGGAACGAAGCATCAAGATCTCTTTATTTCAGAATTTATTATGCCAGAGATGAGGGTCTCAAATTTGCACAAGCTTTGTGCAAAGGAACATAAGCTAGGGGAACTCTATGCTGCTGACACTCTCAGCAGGGGCTGAAGACTGTTTCTGGCTGAAGTCCACACTGATTTACCATGCTCAGCATCCTATCAAGACAGCAACATACGTTATTCCTATTATCATGCATTCTTTCCTTCCACTCAGTTGTAGAACTGAGTCTCCAACACCATATAGTCCAGTGCTAGGAAAGGTGGCAATCACTAAGAATTATATTAATCAAACAGTGCAAAGACAATACAAAAATAAAGGTCTTCAAGTGCTCTTCGCTGCAGACACATTTTCCTGACCAGAACCATAGATTTGAGTTTTGCCTCAGTTTTTTTCTGTCTACTTCTGCTCTAAACAACTCATTCCAAAGCTACCTGGTCCTTGCAGCCTGGAATGGCCTTGTTTTAGTAACCAGCAACCCAGAATCAGAAGAAAGACCAGTGAGTGTTTTCCATATATATAGCCAGAACAGGCTCCAAACAAAGCTGGAACCAAAGCTGAGTCCGTAAGAAAAATTATTCTGTAATTCTGCACAGTGTTTCAAAGTCAGAAGGATCCAGGGAGTCCTGGACTAATGGAAACATCTGTACCTCCTCTGTGTATAGACAGCGTGTTGATCAAAGGAATATTTATTCAAATACTGTGAATAACACAGTGTTTATATGCATTACACAGAATTTATATTCATCACAAGAACTGTGAAGGCCCCTGCTACCCCCTGACTGCACAGAAGAATGCAGTGGACAGCTGAATGTGAAAGCTTAGTTATGTGAATATGAGCAACGTGACTAGCTATTTGGTATGGAAGAACCCTTTCACATAGTACAGATAGTACCTCATGGCAGTAGCTTCTGAACTTTATTATTTCTCAGAACAGTGACTGTAATAATGATAAACCTTCCCCCTAAAGCAGGTACATTAGGCCGAGATGCACAAGGAGACCATGAGACAGCAGAAAGGCCACTGGCTACTTTCAAGCTCTAAGAAATATGATAATGAAGAAAAGCTTTCATGGAGTAAATGAAAGAGAAGAAGGTGGTAACTTTGTCTATTGTTTCTCAGATACAGGGAGACTAGATAAGAACAGGAATCCATCAGATATCAATTACGGCTGAATAAATGCATTAGTTAGAGTGTTCTGATGCATACCAGAGCCCAGCCCGAGCACATCAATGCACTCTCCAACCTCTTTCCTCCTCTTTCTAGATGCTTGGCCACCTGCGCTGTAGACCAGCTCTTTGAAACTTTGGATCAGATGCCATGGCAAAAGTTATAAGGAGCCTTGTCAGAGGCCTCTGTTCATTTCTCAAGAACTGCACGGAGATTTAGGGCCTCACCTTTAGCTTCTGCCTGTGTCCAGCCTCATATCACACAGTCTTGAGTCTGACTCACTGGCTTGACCTCCTGATCTCGCACCTGCCCTGCCACAGCTTCTTGTACAAGATACGAGCAATCAGCATTAAACGGGCTCACAGAACAGTGGAGAAGGCACAAGAGGATGTGTATTTTAATGCACAGGTGCTTTTGTGAACTTCCTTCAGTATAAAACTAGCCCCAGGCAAAATCACACAGCCCTGTTCTGAGAATATCAACATCCAAGAGCAGACACAGTCCTGGCACACTGTGAACTGCTTTCACATAGCTGCAAACAACAACAAATGCAAATGATATGCTGCACGGCTATAACTCAGAGTTTATATGGTAAAGCAGTCCCAGGATGCTGTTACAGTTCAGCCACATCTGTGCTGCTACTGGCTAAAGCAATGCATCTGAGACGTCCAAAGATCTGGGATTCCAGGAAATATAAAATTATACTGAGAGATGACTCTGCCCACTACTCTTAGGCCACATGATAATAACAGTATAATAATAAACAGCTCCCAAATAAGTATTGTAATACAAAATGGAAATTCTTACTCTTGCTTAGAAGAGTAAGTCACAGTACAAATGAGGTTATGTTTTGATCCATTCATACCAGTGGAAATGTAGAGTAATTCCAGTGCCTTCAGCAGAGCTCCTGAGGATTGACGCACCAGTGCAGGTGACATCAGAAGCTGGGTAATTGTCCTTTTCATCGCTTTGCTTGTTAAGTCTCCGTCCAACATACAAAACTGTCAAGCTGTGGCAAAAAGGATAGTTGGGTATTTTTGCTCTTCAGAGGGGGCAAACCAAAATTTTCCCATGGCAGCAAGGCTTAATATGCGTGCTGTCCACGGGAAAGATGGAAGATTGTGATGTTTGCCTGTAATTTCCTTTCTATTCTCTTTCTTCCCACAGCGCTGCTTGAACACGTCAGTTTCAGCTATATATGACACAAGTGACAGTATCTCTGAGAGGTTAACCTCCAACAGTCAGCGTGACAACTGACAGCTGTTGAGCTATTCAGTGCTGATGGGGAGATGGCAAGGTAAGTTTAGCTCTTCACTGACCCCAGAGAATCCATTCAGGAAGGCACTCCGGAGGACAATTAGAGGAAGAGCTTCAGTTCTTTGGTGCCATTGTTAGATACCAAGGTTACCACAAAATGCCAACCAAGTTTCTTTATTTCCAGAATTCAGGGAGTTATTTGCCTTCTACTATGTTTGCCTGCTAATCAGACAATATTCATCTGTAAGCACTGACACATTCTATGCTTCAGCATGGAATTAGTCAATTCAGGTAACAGATTTGCAAACGAGCTTTGAAAATAACAACATCTCTCCAGCGTATGCATTTCCAGAATTAGCGCTGGACTTCAGGCTCTTATACCCCATTAAATGTGAGAGAATGTTCCACAGGGGCTCCATGGAGAAGACTTTGGTTGCTGTAACAGTAGGGATAATTTCCTGGCATTCTTGATGTCTGAGTAGATTGTAGTGATAACTTCATGTTAATGAGAGAAAAGAGAAAACTGATGGGATTAGGGTTAACAGGTTGTTGGAGAATTGTTTGGGCAGCCTGGAAATGGAGGGCCTCTGAGATGCAGTTTCAAGTGTGCATCTGGCCTTGAAATCCAGTCACAGGCAGCCTTTGCCTAGATTGTCCACAGATGCTGAAGGCCCTTCTAGGGAAGTCCACAGACTGACTGTACCAGCTGCTTGAAAGGCCCAAGTAACACATGGGAGCAGCTGATCAGACGGATGATATTAAGCGCATGTTTACCTCATGGAAGCGTACACTTCAGTGTATTTCAAAGCACAAATCACACCTGGGACTTCTCCTTGGCTGTAAGAACTGAGCAAGCCCACAGCCATATGAACAAACCTTCGGTTTTGAGTATCAAAGCTGTTCTATGTAGACAGCACAACCACAAATTGAAGAGATTCAGGAACCAGGAATATGCAGCAACAATGACCTACTTGTGAATGTAAAAACACTGTGGAGCTTGGATTAAGAGAATGGTGGAGAATGGTGACACAGGACACTATCATGAAGGCAGGAACTCTGGGACAGATAGGTGGTTCAACGGGAGCTGAGGGAAAGTTGGAGAAATCCCATATCTGAATAAATTTATCAGTACAAGATTCTGTAATAGAAGCTAGATAGAAAAAAAAAAAAAAAAAACTAGTCTCAAAGTTTTGAAAATAGCTAAATCTGCACAATTTTATTCAGAGATCAAGCCTGTGAAGTAAATGAAAAATTGTATACAGCCACTCGTACAGTGTTGTGTATGTGCCTAGTGAAGCTAAATTTTTTTCCTTGTAATCTTCCATCAAACTTCTGAGCATTCCACTTTAGCCTGAAAGAGTAATAGGCAGTTTTCACACCTCTTCTTGCTCAGAGATATTGTGAATATATTTCACTTCTTTGTTCAAAGCTTGACTTCACATCACATCTTCTGCCTTACAGCAAGAGTCTGAGGACAATATGACAAATGCTTTCTTGAATGAAAGGTGAGCAGACAGATTGAGTTTGGCTCAGATTTTTCTTTTGTAGTTCACTGAGATGAGAGGTGTACAATAACCATTGGGTTTCACAGTAAGACATCATCACTCAATTCATAACATGCCAGCTATGCAGCCTTTCTACTCCACAGCATGTAGTAAGCCTTTATGTAAGCAGTTGGTCCTGGCAATGCACTTTTCCAGACTGTGCATTACAGATTCCAGTTTCACTATCCTTCACACCACCCCAGAACAAAATAGAAGGGAAAAATAATAAATGCTCTGCAGTTTTTTAGTTCCTGTTGAAGATGTGCACAAGCTAAAATACAGTTTCTGTATGGATAAACGTCTGAAATGCAAAAATCATTCTCCATTGGACAATAGCCTTCTCCATTTGAGATCCTTGTTTCAGTGTGAGATGATGCTTTAGTATCCTATTCAGCCCCAAACAGAGCCCTGAATATTGATAACAGAACCTTCAATGAGGTTATGTGTGAGAGAGCTGATGCAGAGAGCACAGGAATAATTCTTTTGGTGCCCTATTCAGTGGATTACAAATTGGTTGGATGGTCATAGCCAGAGGGTTCTTGTCAGCAGCTCTACATCCAGGTGGAGGCCGGTCACAAGCGGTGTCTCCCAGGGGTCCGTCTTGGGACCGGTGCTCTTCAACATCTTTATTGACGACTTAGACTGTGGGATCGAGTGCACCCTCAGCAAGTTTGCTGACGACACCAAGCTGAGTGGTGCAGTTGATACCCCTGAAGGAAGGGATGCCATCCAGAGGGACCTGGACAGGCTGGAAAAGTGGGCCCACGAGAACCTGATGAGGTCCAACAAGGCCAAGTGCAAGGTGTTGCACTTGGGTCGGGGCAATCCCAGGTGTGTGTACACACTGGGAGAAGAACTCCTTGAGAGCAGCCCTGCAGAGAAGGACTTGGGCGTTGTGATCAACGAAAAGCTGGCCATGAGCCGGCAGTGCGCTCTTGCAGCCAGGAAGGCCAATGGCATCCTGGGCTGCATCAAGAGAGGGGTGGCCAGCAGGGAGAGGGAGGTGATCATCCCCCTCTACTCTGCCCTTGTGAGGCCTCACGTGGAGTACTGTGTCCAGGCCTGGGGCCCCCAGTACAGAGGGGATGTGGAGCTGTTGGAGCGGGTCCAGAGGAGGCCAGAAAGATGCTTTTAGAGGGCTGGAGCACCTCTCCTCCAGAGAAAGGTTGAGGGAGCTGGGTTTGTTCAGCCCAGAGAAGAGAAGGCTCTAGGGACACCTCATGGTGGCCTTCCAGTACTTAAAGAGAGCTGATAAAGAGGAGGGAGACCAACTTTTTACACAGTCTGACAGTGATAGGACAAGGGGAAATGGTTTTAAACTAAAAGAGGGGAGATTTAGGTGAGATGTTCGGAGGAAATTCTTTACCCAGAGGGCGGTGAGGCCCTGGCCCAGGCTGCCCAGAGCAGCTGTGGGTGCCCCATCCCTGGAGGTGCTCAAGGCCAGGCTGAGTGGGCCCTGGGCAGCCTGACCCAGTGGGTGGCAGCCAGCCCACGGCAGGGGGTTGGGGCTGGGGGGGCTTTAAGGTCCCTTCCAACCCAGGCCATTCCATGATTCTAATTTTTTGGTGCCCTGTGCTGCTAAGGGAGAAAATGGCTGTGTTATGGTTCACCAGAACTGAATCAGAACAAGCTCTAGCCTTGTTTCTGGGTCAGTAAACCATCTTGGAGATTATGATTGTCATGGTGAAATCAAAATCAAAATAAACAAGACCTAGTTTTCCAGATAACTGCAGCAAAGAAACAGAGTTGTTAGTATCTATGTTTTTGGGAGCTATTCTGGAAGAACAAGAAATCCAGAAGAACTGACCATGCTGACTTACATCGTAATCTGAAGATACACCACAGATAAAGGAGTACCTTCTGTTCTGGAGAGGATTAGCTTTTGAAGGCAGAAATTCCCATGCAGACTTCCTCCTGCCAGGCTCTGGCTGGCTGTTCTTCGTCCAGATGCTGATGTTTTCCAGGTGCTGACAACAGGGAGGTGATGCTATTTGCATATGAGGTAACAAGATAAAGAGCTGAGCCTTGCTTATCCTGTGTTTGGCCCACCACCATGCTGCTTCACTCTTGCCCACCTGCATCAAGCATTGTGTTGGCAGAGAGAGCAAAAACTGGGGAGGTCCAGGCAGGGTCACAGCCCTGCCAGTTTAAGAGCACCAGGCAGAGGACTCTTGGCCTTTCAGGAGTGGAGTTACCTCGAAAAGATCTTCTTTCACCTTGCTTTTGCCAATGGTACAGCAGCTGCTTGAAGATACCTCATGAACATAGGGTCACCTTCACCATTAACCCCATGTCAAATCCATTAGTATAAAAGCATTGGCCATGTCTGGGCCTCTTGCTTGACTCCAAAACCATGGCCTTTCTTGTGCGGACTTGGTTGCAAATCCAGAGTATTCTAGGGTCTGGGACCGTTGTTGTTTTGTGCCTTGTTCAACACAGAGCACACTGGCACAGGTAACAAAATATCTAATAACCCCAAATGAAGAGGAAGCCTTGACCTACGCAAAGAATAAAAGCATTTTCAAAGGTGTCCTGACAATGTTGCACAGCTTTCAAGCAGCAGCTAGATGGCTCATAATCGAGCTCTGCTTTTTCAGACTCAGCATCTCTCAGTCCAATGCCTTGAATTGCATCTGAGCCAAAGAAAACATTTGTTTGTTTGCTGCCAGTGCTTGTGATCACAACAGCAGCACCCACTTTCTGAGGACAAGAGCCTTTTGTGCTGCGGCACATTCTGCTGCAGCAAGCGCAGGGGTGAGACCGCACCTCACCTTTTATCCCAATTTCACACATCGGCTTCACAGCATTAATAAATTGGTTTCGTTTGCCACACATTTGGCAGGAGAATTTTCTAATAACATTTTTATCCCCTTTGAGAACATGAATCACTCACACGCTGAGTATAAAATTACTTTCCTCCCTCCCCTTATTAAAGGCACCGCACGTTAGCAGGGGTCAGGCACTCAGCCTTGCCAGTGGCAAAGTCAAAAACAAGGGCATGGCTTGGGGGCACAGTTGTAAAGCTCAATGCTTTTCTTTCTTACAGGCGGCAGATAACCTATTTAGTGCTCGGAATATATGGTTTTCTCCAGCTGTCAATCCTACCTGCTCCGAGTACAGATTGAGAAAACGTGTGAGATTTACCACGCCGCTCACGCGGCCGTTCCAAACAATAAATAAATAAAATGTGTGCAGCAGATGTGTGCCGCGGCAGAAGCTCCCCTTGCTGACCCGGCCGCCCTCCCCTGCCGAGCCGGGCCGAGCAGAACCGGGCCGGGCCGAGCCGGGCTCTGCGGCCACCAGAGGGCAGCGTTTGGGTTCGCTCTCAATAAGCCAAAGGGTGGAGGTGGTTCAGTGCAAACCGAAAATCACAGTATTTGGAGGTTTCTAAATCCATCTGGTTTTCATTGCTGGATTAAAAAAGAAAAAAAAAAAATCTGATTTCCAAAATATTAAGAAAAAAGGGCGGTCTTTGTTTAGTCTTTACTTAGACAGCAAGCAGGTCGCGCTTCCAGAAGTGGTTTAGAAGATGACTTGAAGAGTACTGTATTCTGATTTATATTTTTATCACCAAATCCACACGTCAGCCAAAATACACCCCTTGAAAATATAGAACATATGTCCTCACATCACCTTTTCTCCCATGTCCTTGGCACAGACTCCCTTAGAATCATAGAATCATCAAGGTTGGAAAAGACCTCTAAGATCATCTGGTCCAACTGTCAAACTAACACCACTATGCCCACCAAACCATGACCCTAAGTACCATATCTACACATTTTTTGAACACCTCCAGAGAGAAGAAAGACAAGCAAGAAAGATGGCAAGAATGAGCGTTCACGGGGAGCTACAGATGAACTGGGGCTGCTGGAGGAATGACCGGCAGTGGAGGTGACAGGACAAGCATGCACATTGCCTGTGTCACCAAGACCCAGGCACGGATTTCTCACCTCACAGAAATCTAAGAAGTGTGCAGGGGAGTCCCACACGCAGCACATGGGCTTTCTGCTCAACAGGTTACGTGCTGTGCTACCTAGTTCAATCAAGAATAAGTGCCCAGCAGCAGACCTCCCCAGTCACAAGGGGCTTTGCTGGGAAAGGTGTAGCTGTGTAAGGAATTCAGACATCACTAGGCCTGGCAGCTGTTTTGCTGGCCTTTTGGCATAAACCTGAGTAATAAAATTGTTGGTTCTTGGTGGTGTTTTTTTCTTTTAAATGAGGCTTTTGCTCTTCATTTTGGAATTGCTTATAGGAATATTCACATGAGAGTGTTGCACATGTACAACAAATGTCACTTGATGAGTTTATATCAGTGATGACATCACGTATTCCCCATGTTACCTTAGAGTTCCACTGTGGCACCAAATGTCAGCATATTTTTCACCATTTTATCCTAATAGGCTATTTTTCCAATGAAACATGTCAATAGTTTAAAATCAACAGTTTAAGACCAGCTGGGGATGTGTGAGAGTTCATACTCAGCATAGCATGCAAATTGCTCCTTACCAACATACTCATATTTAAATACAAAAATAGTCCCCAGAAGAAGACCAAATTCAGAGAATTCCATGAGTATGCACTGGTTTGGCGTGTGCCAGGTTCAGAGCCGTGGGCTCCCACACTTTTCCCATTCGACCCTTTGAGAGCTGAGCTTTTCCTGGCTACTGAGTCACCAGCAGAAGAGCCGAGTGACCAGCTCACAGCACAAATGCAGTCTGAAGCATCTGCCCTCTCCTTCTGCCAGTATGGAAATGACAGCCAGCAAGAGAGCCTGTGCTGCAGCTGTCTGGGTTAGGTTTGATTGGTCAGATAAATCACATTGTATTGTTTCCATTCCTTTGGCTGGGGGAATGTGTAAGCACTTCAAAACTGAATGCTTATGCATGAGAACTTAAAACCAGTTTACTTAAATGCACACATATGTATCTTTGACATTGACTTTTTACAGATTTTCTTGTCAATAAAACTAAATTGCTTGACTGTTCACAGAAAGTTAACATAAACACAGTCAAAGTGAATCCAAATTTTAAAATTGTATTTTAGCGTGTGACTGCGTTCAGTGACAACTTTGTCAAAAGGAATGATAAAGTCTTCACTGCTGTGACTCCATGCCAACCGCTGTATTGAAGTCATTTCTCTGTCTGTGAGCCCCTAACTTTAAGAAATAGCAGAGGAAGCACTGAATGCCTCTTTCAGAGCTGCGGGCTGCTGATTTACGGCAAGCTGTGGGTAATGGAATTGTCTCAGCTCATCAGAGGATGCAGACACTGTCCAGTTACTTCCCAACTGTGCAAACACTTTTGTTTGGGGGCTGACAACTCTATACCTTTTCACCACATTTCAGGTCCTTCTTCAAGGTTGATGGAGAAAGCCTTTCAGCATGCAGCAGAAATCATGCTTTGCTATCTTCCCCAACTCTCACACATCCAAGGCAAAACATCACAGCTGCTCCACAGAAGGGGTCCGAGAAAACCTGCCTACCCACCCCCTCAGCACCATGAAGACATTAAAGGAGCAGGGAAACAGAATCCAAAAGCTGAATGTTTAGCAGAGCAGCTGGACCAAAGGGGGAACAAAAGTTGCGTCAGAGTTTTGGGCACAATTGTTGCAAAGTCGTGTACTGGAGCACTGATGAATTCACCAAAGGCAGAATAGTTGGTATTTTTCAAGTACCTCTGTCTTTGCTGTGAGCCCCAGTTACCTGAGGTTCCTCCTCCAGCAGACTGAGAGCAAGGGCACCCAGCTCCCCATGGGTTCATTCCTCCGTGCCACTCCATCATGGAGTGACCAGAGCAACTCCAGTGCAGTGTCACTTTTTGTACTGGTGGCGTTACACCTTGCTTGTCCCCACTGACAGGCAGCTTTTCTGGATTCATTCTTAACTTTTGAGACAGTGGCTGCTAAAGGGACAGGTATAGACAGGGATTAATTCAATTTGTGCCATTGAAGATCCACTCTTTCGCCTGGAGGCTCAAACAGACCTGCGTGTTGGATGGGGTCTAATTTGCACAGCTATCGCAAGGCTGCCTCAGTAACGGTCTGTCCTCGATCAATATGGCTGCGACAGCCTCTGCCTCCCTTCATGTGTGAAGCAGCTGCCCTTGTTCTCTGAGGATGTGGGGTGGAACTGACACAATTAAAGGTCATCCTCCATCTGGGAAGAGAAAGTTCTGGTCTATAGTAAAGCACAGAGGCTGGTTTCCATTTTGTTAGAGTTATGTAATCTCTAAATAAAAAATAATTCCGTTGTTCACTACAAGATCTCGTTGCTTAATGCTCCCTAGAAATGGCTGCCAGATTCCTGTAGGAACATAGCATGTACACAGCATTTTAAAATCTATTATAGATGGGGAGTTCTTTAAATTGTAAATGAAAAGCATTGTTCCATAGAAAGGAGTCTGCTTTTCCAACTGAAAAACATTGGTGCCTGATTTTCAGAGGTTCTGTATTCCAGTTGAAGCCAAAGGCAGCTGCTTTTGGTTTTGTGCAGCCCCTCTCAAAACTAAGTCTACAGCATTAACACTGCCTGTTAATAGCAGGCATGTTAGGTGCAGGTGAGAGAGACGTGGAAATAAAAGAAGGATGCAGAGGATACACACTGAAGAAAAACTGAACAGAAAGGGAAACAGTCAGGACTTTAAAGAGAAGCATCAACAAAAACCATTTGACCTTCCAACTTCAAAATTGCAGATTCATAATCCAACTGAACTGTGTTGTACAACCTGAACCCATAAGTTTTGAGCTTTCCAATTCAAATACATATGCCTAAGAGACAGTGACAAAAACTACATTTCTACACAAGATTAGAGGAGTGCAACCTTGCTTGCTTTGAACAACAAAATTTAATGAACGATTTTCCCTTATCCTTGTGTATGTCAAAATGCACTAATGTTCAACAAAATGACCTGGTTGCAAAGTTACCTCTTTATTCCTCATATTTGATTCTTGAGCCCAGACTCACTGCTGAGGATTGGCTATCTTCCTTTACTCAGAAAAGTAGCTTCTAGCTCCTATTGAGTTCTTTCCGATTCTGATGAACCAGCATAGCTTAAAGTGTCACTGACCCACGCACAAAATAAAGGCTGCATTTTACTGCTTTGCAGTGTTAAGGAGAGGAAACTAATGTTCTTTCAGAATCCATCAGGTGAAGTGCAAAGCTAGGAAAAAAACATGTTACTGCACTGTGCTCAACTTGTCCAGAGTAGGATGAGTGAAAAGAAGTCAGAAAGAAACTAGCTATTGTCCAATTCCATCTCAATTTGTTGATCTAAACTCAACAAATGTGCTTAACTAATGCATGTAAATCTAAACTACTGTGCTCCGGTATTGGTGAAAGACAAACCTGGTCCCATCAGGGCTGTTTCTAATTAGTTTCCAGCGTATAAATACATCTTAGTTTCACTTTATACATAGCTATCACACAGTATCTGCAGATATTCAGCACCAGTCAAGATATATAAATTTATAAACCAACAAAACTGTACATATCTTTGTGGAGAACCAGTTAGGTGCATCCCATTGTATACACCTCACAGTACCTAACATTCTCCTGCTTGTCTGCAGAAAATCACAAGAGGCTTTTTGGAAGGAAGCAAACACAAAAGGAGGATGACAGACAGACTGGGATCTGTCAAAGAAATATGCAGAGGTCTGCTATTTCAACAATGCCTTCATCTGGCTCTAATCTCCTTACCAAAACCCACTTTTTCTTAGGCCAAAATCATGCATCAATGACAGCAAGACCCTGAACCTGTGCTAGGTAGGCTGTCTGCATGTCCAGCATCCTTTGTTGGCAAAGACTCACTGATAGAAGGAAAAACACTGAAGTCTGTTTCCTCTCTTCCGTGACAGAGATAACGAAGCTGAATTGAGTTTACTGAGGTTTGCAAGGAAAAGTTAAGATCTAGCTACTGGTAAAGATGCATGCAGGCTCTTACTGTTACACCCATTGTGCTTGGCTGTCATTTCTTCTGGAGTACATGCATAAACAGCCAAAGAAATAGATTTACTTAACCCTCAGTAAATTTAGACAACATGGTGTTTAAAATGTCCATGGTTCTCCAAGCACCATGCATTACAGAGTTCCTACGCCATGCAGCATTACCTTCACAGGGATACAACACTGGGAAATTTTCAGAAAAAGGCTAGAAACAAAGAGGATCCTTAGATCTTAGATCTTAACATCATTTCCCATTAAGGTCAGGAAAAAATGAAAAATTGGAGCAGTAGTTGAAAAACACTTCTTGAATTTTGTATTCCTAAACAATTTCCTGCAGATGTGCTATCTTCCTTAGACATTTCACATATGTAGATTACAGCACAGCATATATAAATTGCTGTTCTTCCCCAGACCCTTTAGAAGCAGTCCTCGGATTCCCAGAAATCTGTGGCCCACAAGTTGAAAACCACTGATCAGAGGACACTGCATCTCATGGAGAAAGATGAGAAAAGCAGCGGATTAAAGACAGAGAAAAGAAAGTTAAGGTGGGCCAGTCACGTAACGGACTGGCAATCACCAGGTTTGCTTTCAGATCAAGGTTTGCTTCATTTCTACGCACACGCTCTTATTTAAACAGGAATTGACGCCAGGAATTCCCGTGGTGTGTGTTAGCCCTCAGGAATGACTAGGCGGTCCAGTTCCATGCCTCTTCAGCCATGGCAGCTCATGGGAATGGCAACAACTGTGCTCAGCTTTTGCAGGGTTACAGCATGCTTTGCTCTGTTGCACCCGAAGCTCAGTAAGGCTGCATGATAAAAATGCCTGGAGGCTGTTTTGGCCTCTTTACACCTAGAACGCATGCACATCTAAGCTTTATGGAGGGAACAAAAGCATGTGGCTCTTCACAAACAGATTACCAAGATAGTAAACATCCAGCAGCGTAGAAGGAAATCTCCACAGTCTTTAGACAGATGTACAGTTGTCATTAATGCAAAGGAGAGGAAATCTTTTCAAAGTGAAAATATGCCTAGATCTGCCCCGTCCATTACAGAAGCAGGAGGTCTGAGCATCAGTTTTTAATGAAGCAGAGCCTGAAAAGAATTCCACATATGTTAGGTGATGTAAGAAGCATTCTGTCACAGAACAAAAAGTGTTGCAACCATGCCTCACTGCATGAATCAAATTACTAGAAAAACAGTAAGAATCCAAATGTGGAAGATATCCCATCATCTAAGTTTGTTAAAACAAAGCATGCATTGTTATCTATAATCTTGCACTGGCAATCAAGAAGTGAACAAAATTATCTGATGCTTGGATTCTCATTCATGTGCATTTGTATATGCATAGACAGTATATTTCTAAAGGCTGAATCTGTCAAAGTCCACCCTTTTACTGAAGCTTCTTAGCATCTCAGTGCAAACTGCACTAAGCAAGACATTCATGTGATTCATGTACCCATGCTGCAAGTTTGATGCTTTTAAAGTGAGTAAAAAATCTACTGATCTTTGCTGCAAACATTTCAGGATCTTCTACTCCAGCCAGTTGCAAACTCTAGGAATTGCCACCCTTGGTTTACAAGACTCACAATGAGACACCCCATCTTAAGGGGAAAAAAAATGCAAAGTGTGGGGCCAAGAGAAACAATTCACCCTATTTAAATACGAACATTTTGCTTCTCCATTCTGACAAAGGATGAAGTACCCAGTATACTGTATGGCCAGTATTGTACAAGTTCCTTACAGAAGGAACAGGTGACTGCACTGGTTGCAACAGACAGAAATCTCCAGCGGGATCCTAAATCCATTGAGACCCTCTGGAGGAACTATAATAGGAATCAGAAGTACTGCAGCCATGTCCCCTGGTGCCAATGGAGGTCACTCAGTGTTGCAGCACAGCATCCCTGCGAATAGCTGACAGTCAGTGTGCCTCACCTTCGCTCATCCACACTACTGGAATCTCTCCCAAAGCACAACATTAGCATAGGCCAAAAAAACTACCTAATTAGAGAGTTTGTTGGGGAATGGAAGGTGGAAACGGGGGTGAGCACAGCGCGGGGACACATTTCTCTTTCCTACAGACCCTGCGTACTGACCCCCAGCAGCCACCCGGCGTTCACAGCCAGCATCTGACCCAGACTTCCAGTCTTGCCCAGGTATGGGAGGGAAAGTTGAACACCAAAGCTCAGTTGTTTTTGCAGCTCTGATGGATGTGCTGCAGCACATCACCAGAAGCCTGACAGTCCTGCTCCCTAGGGGCGTCCTGTCTTCCAGCACCTGAGAGGTGAAAGGCAGCTGCCATTCGCCCCAGCAGCAGCTGGAGAAGCCACAGCAAAGAGTGTGTAAAGACACTCTGTGTAAAGAGTGTCAGAAGTGAAAGCCTCAGGGGCGAAGAGGGAAAGAAACGACGTCACTGTAATGGAAGCCTTTTCTGCTTGTCTGTCTGTCTGTCAGCAAGGACTTCTGAGTCAATAAATACCAGTCAGAATGCACAATTCCTGCTGACCTGCAGTCCCCCCTTCATCTCTGGAGAAAATAAACATGGGTTGTGGGTGCTGAGCAGCTCTGCCTTCTTCAGAGCTCCCATTGTACTTGTGTTTGCGGTGTTTCAGCCAGCAGTGCTGGGCAGCGTTCACTCGGTAGTCCCAGGAACTTGGAGGAACTCCCTGGTTATTATGAGATTAACCCTTCACTGCAAAATAAACGGTTCTTCACCAATTCCATCTCAGGGGTGTTCTCTCTCAGATGTCTGGGAGTCAGGAGGGGTCAGGGCAGGAGGGCCTTGACATTATGTATAAATCCTCTTGGTGAAAGCTGCAGTTCCCAGAACAATGCCCTTCACTGTCCAAAGCATTCATGGAGCAGCACCAGCTGCTGCCTCCGGAAGATCCAAAGCAGGCTCTCTGCGCAAGACCTCAGCCCATGGCAGCACCCTACACACCTGGACGCAGGTCAAAATCAGATGCAGAGGGGAGCTCCTGGACACTTGTATCAGGAACAGAAACATCAGATGCCACAACCCAGTGTTGCTGGCATAAAGTGGTTTGCTTTGGGATTCCCTCCTTGCCTTATTCCCTATTTTGATACAGCAATTTGCCCTTGCTATCAATTGCTGTTCACTGTGTAGCTGTCAAACTACTGATTTAATAACAAAAGGCCTAGCATCCTCCATGCTTGCTGTTTGCCTGGGGGGAACAGAGACAGAAATGTCTTGGTTACTCAATTTACTAGCAGCAGTAGTAGGCTGTCATTTCGTATTTGGTCTGGCCATCAAAAAGCAGGTGAGACATTCGTCATCCGTGGGCTTCACAGGTGCCTGATGACAGTGGAGTGACTCAAATGCTTCTGGATTGTGTTCCACTTCCACCAAATTGGACTCTGGTGGTGACAGACCCCTCCAGCCCCACTCTCCAAGACCATGGTGCTGCTTGCCGCTTGCCTCATTCCCAGTTTCTAGTTCCAGATTTTCTGTACTTCGTTCTTCAGAGCTGTAAGCACACTGTGAAAGGGGATGTTTTACTGTTTTACACAATGCCTGGAAAATATCTAATACACTCTGACTCTCCATTGGCAACTTATTCAAGACTCTTTTCTCCTTCTTCCCCTCACCCTCTCCAAACACTCAGTTAAAAGGCTAAAAGATTTAAAAATATTTTGATCTTAGGGGAAAGGTTCTGGATTATTTATTTGCTTCTTCAGATTTCAAGAAATGATTACCACTGACAACTTTTGACAGCAGAGAATGGAGGGGATTTTATTCAGGAACAGGTCATACAAATGCTCTAACAAATTTCAGGTTGCTCATCTTCTGAGCTACTTGGGGTCATTCCGAAAGCGAAGGCTGCCTCTGAGTTTGCAGAATTTATTTTCATGCTTTCATGCAGAGCACTGCTGTTTACAAGGCAGTCCTGCAAACCTGAGAAACTGTCTAAACATCTTGCCACAAACCTGAGGCACAGTTAGTACCAAGGCAAGACATGCCTCACCAAAAGTCAGACAGAAAGTGCCCCAACAGGCCACAAGGGCGGAGAACTGGCCTCACAGGACATGTGCATTAGACTGTGTGGCATAAGGAGTTCAACAGGAACTTCTCAGAGGACAGGATAGCAACCACAAGTGGTGTGCGCTGGTCTAGAGGGCATGGTCTGCTCTGCTGTGCAGTCAGAGACTCCGATCACTTAGTGTAAATCATGCTCTAGAAACCACAGCTTATATTTTATAACGTTTCTGGCAATTGCAGCTATAGAAATAACTGTGAAAACCTGAACGAGGGGTAAACTATCGCAGCAATGTAGAGCTGCCTTGGAGCTGGAAACAATAGTTCCCACATCACCTTCTCCAAGTGTTGCAGTCACGGACTCATGAACTCATTTGTTCTGCAGCAATGGAATTTGGCACTTTCCCATAATGTGCAAATTCAGTATTTTACCAACACCTGCAGCAAGGCACCCGTTATCAGTTTCTGACCAGCTTGCAAGCCAAACAAGCACCAAGCCAGGGAACAGGCTCTTTGTGGCAGGTGAGGCAGTCCTGGCACATGGCAGCAACAAGGCTGAGAACTGTCATCTGATAAGCTGCTGAAGCCATCTACAAGATAACTCCCTCCCAGGCACATACGGGCGGGGGGGNATGCTTCTTGAAACAATGCTTCATTAACAGAGCCCTGACAATGGAGATAGATTGCCTGGAGACATTGTGGGGCCAAGAAAAGATAAAAGCTTTCTCAAAAGAATGGTTGAAAATATTCACTGCCATATTGTGGTGATCACTATTTTCAGCAGCTATGGGCCACAGCTGCACATGTTCGTGTGAAGAAAGGAAGACAAGAATGAAAGGATTTTTTTATATCATTACAGTTTGGTCCCATCTCACTATACCATACGCAGAAGCTCTCTGCGCAAAGGATGCATTTTTTGAATCCCCCTAGCTTGGAGGAAAACTAAGATAAATACTTGTTAATTCATTTAATTGAAGCCATTAACAAGATTCTGAATCTAACTTGCTTTACAGCTGGGTATCTTCTGGCCTATACGCTACACCAGGTCTATGTGCTGTATAAATAATACTATGTTAAGGGACTATAAATGTTGCAAAATCAAACATTCAGATGTTAAGGACCATCAGCAATAAGCTGGAGCTTATTTCAGGCCTACCTATGAGCTAGATGACAGTCTTTAATTACATATCCACAGAACAATTTCTGTGCTGGATCACTGCTCCAGATCCTGTAGGTTTGAGGCCCATTTTATACTCATTTTTCAATAGGTCATTCACATCATGCTTACTGCATATCAACCAAACTCTGCTCTGAAGCCAGCACCATTAATTTTCTGTGGATTTTTTTTTTCTGTAATATTTCGTTTTGAAATTCCCAACTTGAATTAACAACAGTGTGCTCTGTCTTAGGCAAAAAGCATCTGAGGCCCATGCCTCTCCCCCGCCATGTTTCCAGTCCTACCCATAGGCCCCCCACCCTTCCTCTGACCATCAGGATTGTCTCAATGTCCTCTTTCCCAGTACTTTAGTCCCAGTCCCCTGTCTTCTGTAGCCTTGTCAGAAAGGTTCCTTCTTCTCCCGTGTTCTGCCACATGAACACAACACAGCAGAGGCAGCAGCGCTGTTAGTCTCATGCGCTTTGAGACAGTGTGGCCAGAACATGTACTCCACTGCTCTGGTGGGAGAGAAGATTGCAGTCCAGCCCTGGGTTTAAGAATACACAGCCATGCTTCAGAGAATGTGCATTTCTAACAGCTTTGTGCAAAGCAAGTCTTTCTGAGGCACATAATTGACTAAATGTGGGGAAATTTTCACAGAAATAGGCAAGTTCACGTTCCTGACATCAGGGGGATCCCCACACCGACTGCTGATCAAAAAACAAGTCTTTCATCAAAATTAGGTAGGTATTACGAACTCTTTCTGGTATCCCCTCAAGGATTTTTATTTTGTACATGAGAATAAAATCTCCTTAATTTTTCTCTGAAAACCTGATTAATTCTTCTTCTTCCCTTTATCAAAGAAAGGACAAAAGAAAGAAGGATGCAAGGCAGAGAGTTTAACCCCTAACATGGGAAATTTCAGCCTAATTATTTCAAATGTAGCAAAGTTCATACATAACTGAAACCAAAGTATTCTAATGATGTGACACAAATTGTCAACATAATTATAAACATTTCCTTATATGTAACAATTAGTTTCCTCAAAACACTTTAAGTTACTATTTCTGTTAAATGGAAAACAAAACTCTGCTCTGCTGTCATAATGAATAAAAGGTACAGAAAGATCTTGCACATATTTAGTCAAAAACGTGTTAATTATTCTTCTTATGTTGTATTGAAAATGTTTGGCTCTGAGCAACCTCTTCCACTGAGTTCCCACAGCCATCCTGTAGTCATTATAAATGCAGAGGTTCTCCAGGAGACCTTCTTGTCCTAATATACATGACATGGATAAAAACAGATTAAGGAGGGATTTGACTTCGTATAAAAGCATTTAAAGGCTGCAAGAATGAGCTTACCTAAGCACTGTTCAGGTTTTCTTCAAGAAGCCTCCCTCAGACCTAAAGTTAGTATCAGGAAAGCTTGGGTGAAGGTTGCAGGTATTAGCCAGCACTGCAGATGAGAAATGGACCAGGCAAAGCAGTACTGCAGGGTGCCCAATACAAATTACACCCGGATCATTAAAGAATCCAAGCTATCAGCCTGGGGGCTTGCCTTCCTCTCCTCCTGCCAGCAGCCTGTCCACCTCCTCAAGCCCCACTGCCGCTCTCCCTCCACTCTTTGCCCCACCGCCATGGCACACCTCAGACTCTACATGGAGTGGGCAGCAGGTCCGGGGAGGCGTGCTGGGGCATCAGGGTTGAGGCCTGATTAGGAAACTGAATGGCTTTCTTCTCACAAAGAGAAGAGGAGAAGGTGATTAATCTGGCCTTGATGAGGTGCTTTGGAAGGGCAGCCCAAGGCACTTTGATAGGGGAGCTGGCAGATCTGCTGCTTTAGTGGTACCTGTTTTGTGGACCAACAAGTGACCTCACTTTCCAAGGCTGTCAGTCTGGAATCTCTCATCAGCAGCAAATTAATAAAAATGTCTTTAAAAAGTGAGTAAAAAGCATGTAAGGCGTGCTAAGTAGCCGGCAATCTGGAGCTTGAAGCCCAAGACTGGATGGTGGAGAGGGAGCAGGGGGTCTCTTTCTCACCTAGGTAATGATTATATGAGCCCCATAAGGACATAGTTAAATCAAGTATTAAGAAGACTGCACTTAAGAGGGGGAAAATATGTCAATCACACTTTGCCTTTGACAAAAGGAAATTCCTTGAAACTGAGAATGGGAGAGAGAGGGAGGGAGAGTGTCTCGTCATGTGGGTGGCCAGGAAACTGGAGGCCAGAAAAGTACAAGAGAGAAAAAGAGTAAGAGACAGGGGGAGGAAAAAAAACCACCAGACTGAATTCTAATCCAAATGCTGTGAGGCGTTCACACCAGGCCTTGTGAGAATATTAACAAGGTTACAGGAGAGGGGCCTTTAGCCTCGGGAATTATTAGTGAATATGGAATTATATTTGCGCAAACACAACCAGATGCAAGCGGCTAAATGCTCTGCAGATGTGAAAGGAGACGGAGTGTGTTCCAAATGGGCAGCAGCTTCATGTGTTTTAACCCTCCGTCGTGATGCCTGGTCGCCTGCCTGAGAGGGCTACTTTTCTGAAATGGCGATGGGCAGGAGGGACAGGGTCTTCCTTTTCATCGGATATACAAGCAAGGGTATACCTTAGGGATCATTCTCTTCCAGAGCCACAAGCATCTCCCAACTATCACAATGAAGAATGTATCTTCCCTACATTCGTCTCTCTGTCTTTGTCTGAGAGATTCACTTCCTCCAAGTTTTCATTCTTCTTCCATCTTGCCAGGTCTTTTCCCAAAATCTCTCTCCATCCTCCCTCCCTGTTTTTCCTCTTTGTTCTGTTCTCTCGGTTTTCTTTGTCTAACTTCATCTTGGCCTGAGCAGTCAGCCAGTACTCACAACATAGCAGGCTGTTTCCATTAGAATGAGAAATTGATTACAAGCGTCAGGTATTTCTTTGAAGTAATCCTGTTTTACTACAAACAAAGTCCCAGTTCTTCAAATACAGTAAGATGGAACAAGAATTGAGTGCTTTGCTCATGATCCAGTTCTGTTTGCAGTCTGTACATTGCACAAAAAGCTCCTTCCCCTGGCTTTATTTCAAGGCCATTGTGTATTCATTTCTTGTATCATGATTTTTGCTTTGCTCCCTGCCTGATTCCTCCCATTTTTCTCTGTTTTAGTCACTCTAATTAATCCATTCAGTGTTTACTTCGTGCATGGCCTTCACAGTTTAAGTTATCACTAAACACAGGGACATCTGCTTGTTCCCTCACCTAGCTGGTATGGAAGGCAGGGAGCACACCTAGCAGCCTCAGTGGGATCGACAGCTGCTCCTAAACCAGGCAGCAGCCCCTCAGCTCCCAGCATCATGCTGTTAGGTGCATTATGCTAAAACCTCAGTGTTTCAGTTGAGAATGCAGCTTCATTGCTCTGGATGAATCACCTTGATCTAAATCAGCTTGTTCTTCCTCTGAACAGCAGAGAACAAACATTTTATCAGTTTAAATACAAAGCCACTGAAATGGCTGTAGGAATAATTGTAAAGGTCTTCAGCATCACTCTATTGCAGAATTAAGACTTGTGCTCAGAGGAAATTTTCTGCCATGAAAAATAATGGAAGCCAATGACTATCCATCCTATAAAACTATAAATATGAAAGTAGGGAGAAATGGATGTTTATGTAGGTGGGATTTTAACTGACTGCAGTTTGACTCGGTTGAGTATGCTAACTGTGATTTTAATGACTTTAAAATTTGAATTTCTATTAAATAGCATCTTGCCGATTTCCATGAATCACAATGCTTGTTTTCTGAAATAATCACATTTCTACAGTGTGGCCTATGCTAAATTATTGGTGAAATATTCCCTCAAATTTCTTCATCTTTTAAAACATATTTTATCACTGAATGAGTGTTTCAGAGGCAATTAAAGACTCTAGAGTGAGGGCAACATTTTCAAACACAGGCATTGATTATTCCTTACTCTATGAAAAACACAACAGTACAATGTGAACGGCTTGATTTAAAAAACAACAACAACAACAAAAACAACTATGGCAGTTTCAAAGACATATTTGAATATATTAATTTGCTTAGGATCTAAAATTAATTTTAAAATCAGGCATTTACAGAATGGACCACCCATTACTAGACCTCTGTTTGTCCCCTGTCTTGGTAACAGAGCGCAGACTCTGGCAACACAGGAGTATGCCAGTGACAATGAGGGTGGAAAAATATCACATCTTCCCACATGAAATGCTGACAAAAACTGTTTCCTATTGAAATTGTCAAACAAGAATCTCATTCTTTCAGTAGTTAAGGGGGAGTCTAAGCATCAGTGGGAAAGAGCAGCAAATTTACTTCAACCTCCTCCACAGGTTGGGCTAAAACCTTTGCCAGCTCCCATATAAGTGGGCCTAGTTGGAACCTTGCACGAAAACCTCATTTCACTCGCTTCTTCCGATTACATTTTTTTTTTTTTTTTTTTTCCCTTCTGTTGTATGTAATCTCATTTCCCTTCCCAGCAGGGCCCAGAGCCTGCGTGGCGGCCCAGGGCCTCCCTCAACATGGCTGCCGCTCCCCGGTGCTGCGGACAGGCGGCGAGCAGCAGCAGCCCTCGGCTGGTGGCCACGTTGAGGAGGCTTTTCCCCATTGTTCCCAACGGGGTCTGTGTTTTATGAAGCCTCACAGTATAGCCAGTCGCCATCTCCCCTGAGGGCAACGGCAGTTTCTGTTTGGTGGAGAACAATGGATGATGGTGGGCAGGCTAAAAACAATTCTGCATGTGGAAACAACAGCAACAACAACAAAATAACAGTAAGTATGGTCGTTCATAATAAACATCTGTGAGGAAAGCACCTATTGTGCCAGACCCTCTCTCCAGAGAAGCCGGGAGGGAGATGGGAGGCAGCGTGCTGGTTTTCTGCACTGAAAGGGAAGGCTGGGAGCACAGGCCTTGGAGGAGAGATGGAGAGGAAAAGCAAGCACGTGCTGAGGGATGGCTCCTGTTTTGCTGCCCAAAGGAGGAGGGAGAGGGTCACTTCAGCTGTGGGATGGAGAAATGGTGAAGAGCTGAGGCAGAGGGCTCAGGGGAAGGCTGTGAGGAGCTGAACAGCGGCCGCTGCTGTCGCCAGGGGGACAGAAGAGCAGGGGCCATGGACCGAGGCTGCTTGGTGGTGGCACTCTCCCTCCCTCAGCAGCGGAGGTGACAAAACAGCAGGGACTCAGTGTGCAGAAAGCAAAGGGTGCTAGAGTCTGTCTGTCTGTCTGTCTGCATATCTCAGCAATTTTTCCTTCCTCCTGTGATGCAAAGCAGCTGCAATTCCTGTGGAAGCATCCCAGAGACCATGGGTGTTCCACAGACAGGAGCACACAGGAGCACAGCCATGAGTGTTTGTATGAATGGTAAAACAAACAAACAAACAAATGGTGGAAATCTTTATCTGGGGGTGGCATTTAATATTACACAGTTTAATGATTTTTTTTTTCCAGAGATATTGTAACGAATTTGTGTTTTATGTACTTCCGTCTTTTTGGTATCTAGAAATACACTTGTCCATGCCGCACTTACATTTTGATGAAGTGTTTATTTTGGTGTTCCGTGACAGTCTAATTTTTAAAATTAGCATAAAATAATCAGTGAAGTACATCTTGGGCTGTACATTAAATTTATGTTAAATCACTACCAGTTCAACAGGTGTTAAGCCTCTGATCTTAGTTTAGCAATTAGTATTTTTACTAACCACATGGAACAAAATACGAAAGCACAGCTAGTAAAGTTTGCAGATGATGCAAAGCTCGGTGGAATGATTAACAGTACTGAGAAACAGCCAGCTATAGACAGATGGATTGTTTTGTAGGAAAGGGAACTCATTCAAGCAATGTGTCTGGACACAAATCTGAAAACAAAAAATTGTAAGTCACTTACAGGCTGGGGGATTGTGGAAACCAGTGCCACTGAAAGTGACAGCCACACAGAAAGATCTTGAGCTCTCAGTGCTGTGCAGTAGGCAACACTCTTCTCAGATATATACATGTCACTTATTGTTCCAGCAATCTGTACATCAACTGCAAACTTTCTGAGCAACACTCTTTTTTTTTTTTTTTTTAATGCAGATCGTTGGACACAGACAAATTATATTGAGTATTGCAATAGCAGTGTGGCACATTTTGGTGTTTACCCTGGACAGAAGAGGTTGAAAAACTGCAGATTAGGGAGCTGCAACTGTAACTTAAAATATATAAAGCCTATTTTATGATGACTGTTCTGAAATAGAAATCAGTCTTTGTCACTTAAAAAAATATATATATTCTTTGATTATAGAGAGGGAGACTTCTGAAAGTAAAAAGCATTTTAGCTGAAAAGGCAACAAAGTTCTACAATCTAAAATTGGAAAGTGAAATTACATCAATTCAGATTGTTGGAAATACGGCATAATTTTTAGGAACGGGAATAATTTATAAGGATACATCATAGGTTTCACAACAGTGACTTTTCAGATGTGTCTTATGCCTAATGACCTCTGAATGTGAATTGGGCAATCAGATCTCTTTGTATCCTACTCACATCTTTACAATCCTTATTCCAGAAGCAGTTTAAGGGATTCCTTTCATTATTCTTTGTAGTATCTCTTATGAGTCTCTTAGGCAGATCTATTAAGACAGAGGAAAATGTTCACACTGTAATATACCCTCCAAAGAAAGCGAGAGATACATAATGCCAACTGCCACTGTTAAAACAGCAGCTCAGAGATTCTCTTAATCTGAAGAAGCAGAGTTACAAAGGAGAACTTCAGCCTATTTCCACACTTTCCAAAGCTGTTTGCTTATGACATTGTTGTTAAGATAGCTAACTTCGACATGTTTGTTTAAAACTTTTAAGCATGCTTCATTTTTGTATTAATTCTAGTAATAACAGTTACAGTCTAAAGAGTCTTTTAGTATGCTCAGGAGTATGGAAACACCACAATCAGCTGGGCGCAGCTGAACGAGGTTTGGCAGATTGGGGAAATGATGAGAAATAAGACCAATAATGTTGCCTATAGTAAAGTCTAAAGACTCTAGTCCATGGACTGTTAGTTGAAGAGATGTTTCTGCTTCAGAAATGAAGAACTGCTCCTCTGTACCAGCAAAAGCCTCCTCAGTGCCCAACAAGATCATGACCAAATAACCAGTCCAGAGGATGATTTTATTAAACCATTTCCCAGATAGGCTCTGGTTTTTCATACAGCTTTCCAGATCTTTGGGTACACTGGGGCAAGGGAGTTCGTGAATCTAGTAAAACATAATTTGGATGGTATTTGCATTGAATGCATGTTGGTATGCAAAGATTTTAGCAGAAGAGCATTTAGGAATGAGAAAGCGAGATCTTGGGGCACCATCTAAACCAGCAGATTTCTTTTTCTTCCAGGGCTAAATTCCTATGGGAATATCAGGTAATATAGCAGCATACTATATACCTGCCCCCAGTGGTTCCTGCAACATCTTTTCTGTCCTTTTCTAGTCTTATGTTGTTTAAAAGCAGATATGGATGGTATGTCAGCACTAGTTTTTTCTTTGTGGAGTCCGTTGACACAGGTTGTTGTTGTTGTTGTTTTTTCCTGCCTGCGGATTCCATTTAATTTATTAAGGATAAGTGTATTAATTATCCATTTCTATCAACAGTCCCTAAGAACACCATCTATGTGCAACATTTGCATATAAAACCGAATTTCAGATTCAGAAGATATAAGTTATTAAAAGCACTGCTTACGTTACACCCACAAATATGTTAAGCATTTAAATATTCTATCAGATGTAAAATAAGATCAGTCTCTGCTGGGAACAATGGCTGAAGGTCTCCTCAGACTTCTAGGCTGGATTAAGCACCGGAAATAATAGCAGATTTAGGTTTTCTATTTACTGTAGTAAACGTACCTTGTCTATAAACTCCTTATTGCTACAAACTAAAGGTGTGTGTCTGGGGAGGGCAAGCTTTTCTCCTTGATGTTCCAGGACATGGAAATACAATCCTTTTTCAGACACAGCTGTTTGCAATAGAAAACTTTCACTCTGCTCTCTTCTGTTTTTAATCTGCTCATGACAGCAAACACAGATTCAAAATGAATGTAAAGAACACAGCCACCATAACTGATGATAATACAAAAGAACATGTAGGAAAGGTTTCTTTTTCCCAACATATTATAGGGAGAAAAGGTTTACAGATTTCAGAAGATTCTAGGTGGTTTAGTTTCCGAGTGGCTACCACTACAGTGTTTTTGCACGAACATCACAGAATATAGTTCCGTGCAACGCTGTGATACGATCAGCAGATTCAGCACACAAAAGATAATAAACTCCTTCATTCTCTCTGCCAGATCTTCAGCACATCCAAACGGCTGCCCCGCCGAAGCTTCACTGAGCAGGCAGATGTGTAAAAATGGTCAAAGATTCTTCCACAGCGTATGTAAAATGAAAAAGGTAAGAGTAATGGATTCAACCCCCATAGCCAGTTATGCTGCGAACATTGAGGCTCTCCAAAATTTCATAGATGTGCTTTTAAACCACGACAACCTACGTGTCTGAAATGAAGTTTTTATCTGTATGGAAATGTGAAGGGTGGGGCTGGACTCCTTCCTGTGATTTTTGGTTGCCTGTTCCAACTTCGCCTCCAACTGTATTCTTTGGATTCCACCCTATCTGGTCTCCTGTCTTTTCTAGTTTGGCAAAATATCCTTTCCTCCTTTTTTTTTTTTTTTTTTTTAT
>VXAV01011901.1:219049-257936 GCA_013399715.1 Alectura lathami
GGCGGCGTTGGTTGCGGGGTGGGGGCCGTCGCTCTGCGCGGTCACCGGGGGTCCGGGGGTGCGGGAGTGACGCTGGGCGCAAGCGAGGAAGCCGTCGGGGTGGGGGGTGGGCTCGGCAGCTCCCTCCCGTCTGTCCCCGCTGGGTGCGCTGGGGGTGGCAGCGCTGGTACTGCACAGCGTTGGGGGAGTGAGTGCAGTGGTGCGTAGGTTTGCTTAATGCTTTTTGAGTGTAACCATGAGGAACGGGAGCTTTCTGCCCCCTCCTATTTGTAACTTCAGCTGTGGGAGCAACTGATTGCATTGGTTGTATTCGGGAAAGGGGCAATCACTGGCTGATTGCGCTGATGGTATTTGGAAATCTCCCTCCGCAACCAGCCGCGGCAGAGAGGAGTTGATTCAGTGGGCCTGTATTTTGGAGGCATCCTCCTTAATGAAGTTCTCTGGCCATGCATGGTTTACCTTAGCAATCTAGTTCTTTGCGCAGCTTGTCGTCTGCTGCCACAGCGAGTGGAAGAATTACGTATTAAAACAGTCTCCTGTGAATAATACTGATGTTGCATCATCTCAGTGAATATTTATTGCCGTAGCTGGGCAGTTGGCTTTTTCATGACAATCATGGTCACGTTCATGTATCACCCACACTCAGAACGCTGTTCTGTGTTTCTGTAATGGAACACTTCATCTAGCATGGGTGTTGGGGTGGGTGCACCTCAGGTTGCTTGTGAGGAGAAGTGGGAACAGTGGAAGATGAAATACGGCTTTCAGTTTCCTGCTGTCCATGCCTCCGTGGCCTTGCAGCAACTATCTTTCTATTCCCACTCCAGAAGACGGTTACTCTGAAAACTTCAAGCCAAAAATACGCTAATACACAAAAAGGTTGTGCATCTATTGGTAAGTGTGAGTAAGTAAGAAGTTGTGGGGATGTTTGAATTATTTCAGACCTGGAATTTTTAAGGTTAAACGTCAGGACAGAGGGCCTATTTCAGTTACGTACCAACACAGCTAAGGGCATGCGGATGACCTTGACTCTGCCCTGTTTAGAAAGGAGCACCCTGTTGAGGAGGTGTAGTGGGAGAGACAGAGGAGAGCCTGTTACCACAGAACACTTTGTGAGTGGTATTTCACTTAGGAACTGTAGGCTTCCGGCTGGGTGTTACTGTGGGTCAGAAATAAGGTCTCCACGTACATTTTAGGTTGTTGTTATTTCAGAATTTTTTTGTGTAGAAGGCTACTCTGAATTTTAACCATATAGAAGACCTGAAGGGGCTTGACATGGCATACTCAGTAGGCTTGGAAGGTGTTTCCCGTCCTTTCGGTGCTTTGATTTCATTTCATTGCTGTGTACCTAAATCTTCATGGGCTTATGCCACCTCAATTTTGAACAGTTAGTGTCCCTGTGATACATCTGCCAAAGCAAACAACGCGCAGGTCTTGCAAAGACGCCTTGAACAACTCATCGTTTTTAGAACAAGAACTCCCAAGTTGGATGACAAGTAGCAGAAGTGTTTGTATGTCTCTGTCTTCCCACCACTCTTTGGGATCCGTTCAGTTTCCCAGCAGGTAACCTACCCTGCTGTCATTCCTGTAGCAAAGGCTTCTATTTTATTCTGCACAGTTGGACAAACGTGCTCAGAGCAGGCTTGGCTTTGTTACACCTTCATATTCTCTCCGACTTTAACTTCTTTGCCAGCTCCAAGTTGCTCATGAGGCTCTGTATCGCCCGTTTGCTGTTACCTGATGTCATTTAGATGTGGGATGTATGTGAGAGTGCTCTTCCTTCCTACTGTTCTTTAAATGTTTTCATTTAAAAACCAAGAAGCTCAAAGTTAGTGCTGTGTCACTGCTTCTCCCCTGCTGCTCCCCAAAACAGCAGCAGTAATTTAAAGTGTTTTTCTGATTTCAAATTTGCAAGTCCAATATGCTGTGGGCTTTTGTCACTTTCCTCTCACTGTTAAGTGCCCTCGTATGGCTATCTGGAAAGAATTGCACTCTAATATGAAGAAAAAAACACTGTTTTTCTAATTTATGCTGTTCTTACTGCCAGGCTGCACTTCAGTGTACTTCAGCTATTGACAGCTTGGAATGGGCAATGTGTTTGCTGTGTGCTAATGAAGAATATTCAGATTTCAAGCTGGGAATGTGCTTGTCTTCATGTTTCAGCAGAACATACTTCCTGGCGCCCTTCAGGATCTGATGTTTTAGGCATTTGGCAGTGCAGCCATAGTGAACAGAGAGGCAGTTTCTGGGAGTTCGGCTGTGGTTCTCCAGTGTGCGGCTCACCCTTCGGCTGGGTTTGGCCGGCTGCGGCAAAGCTCCTCTGCACCCAGTGTTGATTGGATTTCTGCTGCACAGCCAGAATATGTGAGCATAAAATACGTGGCTGAGAAGAAAGTAACGTCTTGTTGCGGAGATTAATTATGTCTTGAGCATCTTGATTTCTAAGACCCTTGAAATTAAATCAAATTCGTTAATTTACTGTTCATCAGTGGTCTCTGAGGCAGGGCTGTGGGAAGTCATTTCATCAAGTTTCTTTCTTTGATAAAACACTCGGAAACAGCAACTAACGGGTACATCGGGGAGCTGCAGGTAAAATTCTTGTCATTCCAGCTATGGTCTCAGCTGTCAGGAGGAGAATATAAAGCATGTCAGTCAGGTGTTGGTGTACTAGGGACCAGCCTTTTCTTTTTTCTGGCACTCGAAGCTTGATTTGCTGTAGTGAAACGCAGGACAGCGACTCTGGCAGCGCTGTTCAGATCATAGAGACGGGAGGTTGATTTAAGTCCTGCAGTCCCAAATCTGCTGCTTCTGCCTCTTGTTGAGCACTGCACAGGAGACATCCCTGGTGCATGTGTAGATGGGACCATTGCAAGTGCAAGACCTGCAAGTCCAAGGAGTCTTAGCCAACACGTCGGTAAACTCAGCTCATTTAGGAGCGTACCTGTTTCTTTACGTGAGTTAACAGATGAAAAAATGCCACAGGAGAGGTCCCTGCTCCTCTACCTTGCTTTAGTTTGTCACTAAAGATGGTGCATTTACTGCTTCTTCCTCTGCTGTGGCAGCCTACTGAGTCTTGAGGCTGAAGTTAGACACTTAGTCTGGCGTGCTTTGTTGGCTCTTAACAAATCCATGTTTGCTGATGTTTTGTTTTCCCTCGTTATCTTCTAGCAAGTTAGAAAAGCGGGTTTTGTTCACTGAGAAATGCTGCTGAGTAGACCGCCTTCCGGGCTGCTTCTCTTCGCTTGGGTTTTTAGAGACGGGAATGATGACATCTGTGCTTTTTTGGTCTTCTGCTTTGCTAGGCCTCTGTGCACCTCAGCAGTTCTGGCCAGTATTCTCAGTACTGTAAGAAGGGATCTTCGGACTAGTTGGTGTCAATGAAATGCGATCCATTTTTTTGATGAAGTATCGTTCTCTCTGTGTTCAGGCCACCTGATCTCTCCGTTGTTCCTGTGCTGGTTGTGGTTATGATCGGTCATGCTTCTTTTTTTTTTAATGAAGATAGCTGTGAGAAAGGCATTAAAGATAAAAGTTGAAGGGTTGTTTGGGGAAGAACCGCTGAAAAGCCTTTTCCCAAAGGTGTCCTGCATGAAGCTGTTCAATATTCTGTCATCCACAGGATCTTTAGGAGAGATCTGAGAGATTTGAGAAGTGCCCTCCAAATACGAGTAGCTTCTGTGTGGATTCATGCGCAGAAATTGCTACCTTTTTTTTTTTTTTTTCCTAATTTCCCATTCTCCTGAATTTTAGCTCATTGACTGTTGCTGGTGGGTACGGACGCTTGGAGTTCAGTTACCCAGCTCCTTCTGAAACCAGCTGGATTTAGCAACATGTTGCAGCCCTATTCGGTTTGGAAAGTAAGCCTTTCCTAGTCAGTCATTAGTTTTGACTTTAATTGCTGAGTAGTTTGTAGTTAATCCTCTAGGAAAAGGTGCTGGAGGCGTTCTGTGTGCCAGAGGGAAGCCTTTCGGCTGTGTACCTGTTTGAGAGGTGACAGGAAGTTGGTATGCAGCGAGCATATGCATTTCTCGGGTCTTCACAGGTTTTGGGAGAGCTCACCTTTCCACACAGTGATTAGGATTTCCAGTCGTAGAGAGACTTCTGCTAATTTGCTTTGCTTACTGCTTTGTCTGTAGTGGATTTTGGCCTCTGCTGTAGCTGCACAGGAGAGAGCCCCCCACTGCAGACAGAAATTAAGGATCTTTGAGGAGTGAACTGGCCTTATTCATTTCCATAATGGAGTTCTAACAACAAAGCCTGGCAGATGCAGGCTGTTTTAGCAGGAAACAGCCCTTTATTCTGGCATCTTGGCAGGGCTTGGGTCGAGTCCCACCATTCTTTCCCCCTCTGGCCCTTGCTTTGAGTCTCTTGGCTGAGCCTGTTTTTTTTCTTGAGAGACTTCTGTTTTTATTAACTTGTTTTTGCAGAGTGACTTTAATGACGAGTGCTGCACCAGCAGTCCTGAGTGTTGAAGCTGTGTGTAATCTTCTCTAGTGCATAAGTCGGGCAAGCCTATTGTGAGCTGGACGGTGTTGTAGTGGGTCACCTCTGTCTGCAGACTGGGGGTCTTGTTTTAGCGCTGTTTCTTTGGGGGACGGGATTTCCATTCACTAACAGGCAAGTGCTGTGCTAGACCTTCAACAGTTACTTTTTCCATGACACAACTTGTGGTTTATCCTGGGATTCTGGGGTTAGATGAATGAACATTTTGTGGAGTGAACTCAAATTACAGTAGAATCAGAAGCTGAAAAGAAGAAAACTCCTAAACATGAAGTCGGTTGAGTCACCTTAGATCACTTATTTGTTGAGCTCTGCTGAGTTTGTAAGTAGTGAATCAAAATTGGTTTCCTTCTGGTTATTTGAGCCGTTGGCTGTCAGTAATTGTAACAATACCACTCCTGGAGTCCCCCACTCAGACAAATTGCATAGCAGCTTTTATTGCTTTGTGTTGTATCGAGCAAATCTGTGCATCCCCTGGACACAGTTCGGTGCATTTTTGTCCCCAGAGTTACCCACCTTGAGCATATGCTGCAGTTCTCAGTGCAAGGGAGAGGGAGAAGGGGAACCATGTATGTTGTTGCTACCAGAAATGAAATGTCCGTTTTTAACTTCTCAAGGGTTTTTTGAATTATGCTAGGGCTTGCTTCCACTGCCTGGAGCTGTCACAAGCAGTGCAGAGTGTAAAGTTGACCTGATGGTTTCAGTGACGCCTGAATGAAGAACTGGTGTTGTGTGCAAGGACGGCTGAGGGGTTTCCTCAGTTGTCCTGGCGCTGCACGTAGTTTGTGTCATGACTACCAGCATACTGATGTTTTCGTCCTAACCAGGCAGGATGCTTAACTGTTGATCTCACTTGGAAGGGTTGTTGGCCAGCATTCAAAAACCAAATTTGAGTTGCTAGCATCTTCAGAACTTCTTAGCTCACCATCATCATCTTCTTTCTGCCAGGTGTGTAGTTGTGACTCTGAGATCTGCCATGTAGCTGCGCCTTGGAAAAAATATTTCAACATTTCCGTGTTAGTACGACTCAGGCTTGCAAGTGATCTCGCCAAAGGTTCACATAGCAACTATTTCTGTCCCTTTTTTTCATGCTTGCGGGTACTCTAATACCCCCGTCCTTTGGCAGCAGGATTGCCAAGTGGCCTGGTTTGAGCTTGTACAGCAGCAGAAACAGTTCTTAGCAGGGATTCTTCTTTAATCCTACAAGGCCTCGTGGGCATTCCCTTTTCTGCTTACCAGCATTGCTTTTTACATTAACAGCAGCGAAGAATGATGGGGAGTTACAAACTTTTGATGACAGAGACACATTATTCTGTCCTTCCTAAATATAATCTTCCTATAGCCACATCAAAGTTTCTTTCAAAGGTGGTCTTTGACTTCTGCTTGAATTGGGTTATCCATTTACAAATATTTTTCTTGAAATCACATACTTGCCAAGATGTGGAAAGCCTTTACTTAATAAGCATCCATAGGGTGCTTTCCTTTTGCAGGGAAGAACAAAACGGTTTCAAACATTTCAAAGCCTCTTTGTTGCTTATGCAAGGGGAATGAAGGGTCCAGCCCTCCGAATTCCTGACGGAATCTCATTTTGCATCTCTGCTGGCAACAAATTAGCCCCTGTAATTGCTGCCACCAAGAATGAGAACACTTTCTGCTCCCTTTACATTTCTGCTGTTGTTTCTTTGTTTCATTTCAAGAATATATCCACATCCAACATCTTGGCAGAGTTGAAGCAATGTCAGCACTTTGCGTATTCGTCAAGCGTGAAGCTGGGTCAGAACAGCCAACAGTGATGTCCCTCCCTTCAGAGCAACGTTTTTACAGTTGGCCATGCCACGTGGGCTGTCAGTCTCTAGTGGAACACATGCAAGTACTGAAAGAGCAATGGAATATTGCACATCTCTGGGATAACTGCAGTGCAAACAGTCTGCTTCTTTGACACTGGCGTACATCCAAATTGCTTGGTGATTTCTTTTGGCAGACTTTTTTAACCAGCATTTGATTGTGTTAGCAATTGAAGATGCCAGTGCACATTAGGTATCAGTCCTACAAGATCTTTGTCTCACATAAGCAAAGAATTTCCTCTGTATGCTGAAAATTTCAGCAGCTGTAAATTCAGTAGCTGCTTGCCTGCTCGTTCAAGCGCAGGCAACAGAGGTCCAGGCAGTATGCTCATCCTGTCTTCACCCAACCTTAGATTAAATTTCTTAGGAAGAGAATATAGCTTTTGTTGGCCATTCAGACTTCGAGGTCAGTGCTTGTCCTAAGCTGAAGAACCCAGATGAGTTTCTGTGTTCCTGGACACAGGAGCGTGCCTTGGCTGCACGCTCTTCCAGGGCAAGATCTGAGCATAAACAGACGTCCCTGTCTTTGTGCTCCTTATCCATGCCTCATCCCTTGTTGTCCCTTCTGTGGAAATAGCCTGATGTGGTGATTTCTGGATCAACCTGCACTGATTAAAAACAGTCCAAATGAAGTCTCTGCATATTACCTTTCTCACCTGAGAAAATGGCTTTTTTAAATGCTGTAGAAGTCGTTGACAAAACTGATCAGTGTGTTTTAAGTGTGTAAATGGATAAAGTTCTCCTAAGCATAGGCAAGGAGGGCCAGCTGTGGCATTTTCTTTGTGCGTGCGTGCACCATTATGGAATTGACTGAGACTTCCACTTTGTAAGGCCTCTCAGCAGTCATCAGGTGGTTTTAAAACTTTCCTTTTCAGCCAGTGACCACAACGTGAAAGTTTTTAAACAGCTGTGTTAATTTTGGCCCCATGCAAAATGAAGACAACTTTTTCCAGCTACAGGTAATGGCCAAATAAAATAATGGAGAGGAAATGAACAACTCTTTGAGTTTCTAGGACAATGTTCTGAAGAAACGTAGAAATTCCAAACAACAACAAAAAATTAAAAAACATCCATCTAGGTGTAAGGTGATAGTCTCTGTTTATATTCCATAGGGCAATCTTGGTAGCATGCAGACCCCTCACTGGAACAAAATATATAAGAAATATAATAAACTCAATTTCAGCTAGAGGTCAGAGGAGGAGCAACAGTGGTCATGTGTTTGTAAGACATCTGGATACCACTGTGATCAAAAATATGAAACTTCTCCGTTCCTCTGAGAGGGAAGTGTTTAGTTATGGGGGCATTCTTCAGTTTCTTTTTGATTTTAAGGCTGTGATGTTCTCAATACTTAAAATGGTTTTGTTGATCTGCTTTTAAGTTAAAAGAAGTTTCATGTATCAGGTAACCTGTATTTATAATTTATAAACGTGACAGAAGACTGCCACAGGATCTAGCCAAAGCAGATCCTTCCTGTTTGGTCGGCTCACTTTGACCTTAACCATTCGTGTATAAAATCGTAGGCTCAGAGGAATGGAAGAGACCCACCTAGAGGTGATCTGGAGCTTCTGTCCCAAAACAGAAATGAGCTGCCCCTATGTCTTTATGAACACATCTCGTGTAATATTTTCACTACTGCAGACAGTCATAACCTCTGTAAACACTCTTTGGAAATGTTTTCTTTTTCTTGCTGTTGGAAAGGGGTTTTTTTACATCTGGTCTGAACCTTTCTTACTGCAACTTAAGCTCATTTCTTCTTACCCTATTAACTGTGGTCCCAAAAACCATATGTAGAAGACTATGTGTTGAAGGCGTGCTTAGGATCTTGTCTATCCTCAGTCTCCCTTCCGTTGGACAAAACCTCAGTTCTTTTAGGCTTTCCTCCACAGTCTTATTTCAGAGGTCTCTCATTAAACTTGGTTATACTTACGTGGCCTTCTTCTACCACTGTTTTGAAATGCAGACCCAAATCTTGTCTCACTACACCAGCTCGAGGCCATCCTCATCCTAAGTAGGGTGAGAAAATTGCTTTGGGTTTTAATTCTGTTAATACAATCCTGAGCAATTTTTGCTATCGTTTATTAATTAGTGTTTTTGCAGCAGCATGACATTAACTCATATTCACTTTCGAGGTGTTGCAAACCTCAGATCCTACCCTGCAGTTGCTGCCTAGACCTCCTTCCTGTATTTGTGCAGTTGAGTATTTCTTTCTATGTAGTTCCATGTACTTTTGCCTGGTAAATAGTATCCCCTTTTTTTTAGACCCATTTCTCTCTGCCAAGATCGTTTTGAGCCATTATCATCCTTACAGTTTTCCATCATCTGCAGTTACAATGAATACTCTATTTATTTCATTATCCAGATTACTAGTAAAGATACTAAAATATTAAATAGTACTGGACCCAGCACAAAACCCTGCAGAACTACAATTGATATTCCACACCCTCTGCAGGCCATTAATAAATGCTGTTTTGTTTTGTTTTCGTGTCTAGTTCTACCTCTTAGGATATAGTGTCTTGCCTAGGTGCTAATTCTCTAGCTTATCAGAAACTGAGATGATACCAGAACTTGATGCAAATGCTGGTTCTGCTTTGTTTGATAAATTTATTTTTCTATGGCTGTGTGTCTTAAGTGTGTCCTCCACAATGCAGTAAGCCTGTGTTTCCACTCCCTTGCCTTTTCCTTTGTGCCACCTTCTCCAGGTGGTGCCCAGAGTGCTGTACCGGTCATATTTTCGGCTTTGAGCATTGTGTGTGTCACCTGGTGGATGTGGAGGCAGCACAGGCTGAGCTGGCCTGGTCTTCATGCCTTGCCCGGCTGGCCAGGAGCTTGATAGTGATTGTGCCAGCACGCTTGGTTCCCGCTGCAGCCTCCCGTTGGAGAATCACATCACTGAGTTTATCGCTGGGTTTTGGTGAAATGGGTTAACACAGCCTGCAGTGTGCGTGGATGGGCAGGCTGGTTGAAGAAGCTTTAGTGATAAGCTAAAGGGTGAGTAGATGGGATGAGAAGTTGGAGAGCAGCCCCATGGAAAGGGATCTGTGGGTTCTGGCTGACAGCAGGTTGAACGTGAGCCAGCAGCGTGCCCTGGCAGCCCAAAGGGCCAACCGTGCCCTGGGAGCCCCAGGCCCAGCGCTGCCAGCCGGGCGAGGGCAGGGATTGTCCCGCTGTGCTCTGCCTGGTGCGGCCTCACCTCGAGCGCTGGGGGCAGGTTTGGGTGCCACAGTGTCAGGAGAACATAAAGCTATGAGAGAGCGTCCAGAGGAGGGCGATGAACATGGAGAAGGGTCTGGAGGGCAAGAGGAGTGAGGAGTGGCTGAGGTCCCTTGGTTTGCTCAGCCCAGAGCAGAGGAGGCTGAGGGGAGGCCTCATGGCGGCCTACAGCTCCCTCCCAGGGCAGCGGAGGGGCAGGCGCTGAGCTCTGCTCTCTGGGGACAGCGACAGGGCCCGAGGGCACGGCACGGAGCTGCGTCAGGGGAGGGTCAGGCTGGGGGGTGTTAGGAAAAGGTTCTGCCCCAGGGGGGGGTGGGCATGGCACAGGCTCCCCAGGGCAGTGGGCACGGCCCCGAGCTGCCCAACGTGTTTGGGCACCGCTCTCAGACACGGGGTTTGGGGGGTGCTGTGTGGGGCCAGGAGGTGGACTGGATGGTTCTTGTGGGTCTCTTCCAACTCAGGATATACAGTTAAGGCTGGTAGGCTGCTGCTGATCTTACACCGGCTGCAGCTCTGTCCTGTGCAAAGCAGGCAGTGCAGAGCAGTGCCTGTGTCCACCTGCTCTGGAGCTGGCCTGTGACTGTGCCCCTCCAGGGTCTGCCTCTGCTTTGAACAGGTGCCTCGGCTTCCTGAACTTCCAGCTTTAGTGGCACACAAAAAACCGGACTACCATCAAGCTGTGTCCTTGCTAAGGAAGACTGTGAGAGTAAGAACGGTGACAGCAGTTGGCTGTGTGCAGGACCTGTGCTTGGTTGTTTAACCAACAGCACACAAGCCTTTCCTGCTCTGCCAAAGATGGGCACCGCTTCTCCTCCTCAGACCTCTGCAGAGTATTTGAGCCAGCTCCTCTGTTGTGTATGCCTGGCTGCTCAGCGGTCCCCTAGCCAGAGTTTGTCACCTGCTCGACTCAGTGTGGAGGGAAGGCTCCGTGGATGCCCTGGGCCCAAGAGTGCCCGCTGTGGAGCGGCGGCGTGAGCTGCGCAACCTGCTGCAGGGCAGTTCGTCCATGTGTCTGTCAGTCCAGCTGCCGTGAGCACGTTGAGTGGCACGTGGGGCTCGTAAAGGCAAATGGGAGAATAGGGCTGTGGGACACGCAGCCTACCACATGAAAGGATCCCTTTGCTTAGTCATCTTTAACGAGGCAGCATGAGAGGGCAGCCTAACCCAAACGCAGCTACGCTGCAGTCTTTTGCTAGCCCTAGAGGGCAGAGTTAAATTTATAGAGTGGGGTTAGTATATGCTGTAAATGTTTCTCCTTTAAATGTGTTTCTCATTTCAAATATAAATATTAAAGTCTTACCTAAGTTTAAATATAAATGCATTTGACATTCAAGAAGGGGGTACCAGGCAGTGCTCTTTAAATCTTTAGTTCGGTTTCTGAGCAGTGAGTTAATCCCTTCTGAGAAGCTATTTATCTGAAAGCTTGCCCTGGTATAAATATGTTTTCTTTCTGATTTAGTGTTAGCTCTTTAATCCCTAGTTTTAAGAATTAAGCATGATGAAATGGCATTTGTACCAGATGAATTTGATGTATTGCATTAAGAGATCGAGATAAATACATTTTTAAAGGCTTCTGCACCAAGCTTGTGGAAAAGTAATTGCTTAAGAGGCAATAAATGAAGAAAAGCCTGTAGTATGTGGACTGCTTCTATGGTTCCCCTTTCCTGTAATTTTTTTTCTATCTCTAATAACATTAACACTTAAATTGTCCCAATTAGGATTTAAAATATATGCTTTCCCTAGTAAAATCTGACACTTCTGGGTGCCCTGCATTTTGCTGCCTAATAGCTGGCTGAAGACAGCCTTTTGCTATGCCAAGATTAACAGGCCACTGTATCGCTCTAGAAGCAAGAGCTTTGAAGTTGCAGAGTATTAATGAGAGAAATAAAAAATCCTAGACAGATGCGAATGGTGCAGTAGTTGGGAACTTTTGCCAGCCAAAGGATTTCTTTTGTCTCTGGGGCTAAGGCAAGCATTTTGTTTTTGTTTTTTGTTTTTGTTTTTTTCCCCTCCCTTTTTGATCCCTGTTGGGAGAATCTTCATGTTTGAAATCTCCAAATATCTAATTTGTGTGTTTTACCCGTGCCTGTGTTTACTTAAGACCGCTCTTTCTCCCCTCTGCCTTTCACATTTGCTTTCCCTCTGGCAACTTTGAACTTGCTGCAGTTCGGGAGGACGAGGGCTAAAGGAACCGCCGCTGATAAAACTACAGCAAGAAGAGCGACGTCTGCGAGCGATCCTTTGCTGCTTCCTGAGTTGTTCCAGCCTCATTAATCAGTGCTCGCGCCGGGACGGCTGTGCGGTGTGTTATGTCGCCGGCACAGCGGCTTCTCCGTCCCTTTCCCCCACCCCCTGCGTGCCTACGCAGTGGGGAAAACTAGAGAGGGAAGCCATCAATCTTGCCTGTCGTTGGTGTCAGCAGCGATTCTCCTGTCGACTTCCTGCGCTCTCCGTCCTGCCTGCCACCTGTGTTTAGAATTAGCTCGGATGCTGCGGACTGCGCTCAGCTCTTCACCTGTTCTGCCCCGACGGCATGGCTATCAAAATAAAGCAGGGGGCTAAGTGCTCTAGCATGTGAACAGATGCCGCCGGGGTGGGTTGCAGGGGGATTTCTGTTGCAGCTGTTGTTGTATTACAGCTGTTGTAATAATGCCGTAGTCTTCTGCCATGGTGAGGTTTGTAGGTCTGGAATCTCTTGCTTCTGTTTCAGCGCAAAGGTGAGCTTGTGAGCAAGTCTTATTTTTCAATTAACCTAAAAATGAAAATATCTATTAGGTGCATTGTATCAGTGCATCTCCCATCAGTTGGCTTGCTGGGCTAGATTTATGAACAAAGAAATCCATGTCCTTAGCTTCAGTTGCTTAGAGGATACAGTTAGGAGAAGACTCTTTGGGAGCTGATTTTTCTCTCTCTATGTCTGGCTGGTGGAGGGTCTTGAAAATGTCCATCTCCCTTCACTGAGTACCAGTAGACTGAAAAGCTGAGATGTACTACCTCTGTCGTTTGTAATCCTGTGGTCTGTTGTGTTTTCCTATACCAAATGAAAAGGAGGAAGCAGCCCTCCTGTTGGCAGCTTTCTCCTACCCCCTTGTATGGATGCTGCCTTCTTCAGTTTTTAAAACCAAGGAAGAGATACAAGTATTGGCATTTACTTTCCTTATAACTGTAACTTTGTTGTCATCTGATGTCATTTCAAGCATATGAATATTTATGTGAGCTTATAAGGAAGTGGGTCATGATTCCTGTGAATGCTTTTACCTGATTTTTATTTGTGCAGCTCCTTTGAGAAGTGGGTGAGCTGCATTATTTTGCAGCATGATTGAGAAATTTTCTGTTGACTATGCCAGACAGATACATCTGACTTAGATTCAACTCTCCCAGAATTCCTAAAGCTAAACTTGACAGGCATGGATACTGGATACTAAGAATTAGCTCAAGTGGCATAGAGTTTTTTGACCTTCATTAATATTTCAGTATGGATTCTCAGCACTCTCAGAGGCTTGAATTGTTTTCGTCTTTTGAGTGGCTATAGTTCAGGGCTTTCCGATCACTAGTTATCTCATAAATGCCCAGATCTTGTGTCCATGCTTTGTCATTCAGCATGATGACAGTTCATGTTTCCCTCAGTCTTATCCTGACCAATTAAAAATAAATAAATAAATTCTTCCTGGTGAAGAATGTAAAAAATCTTTTTTTTTTTTTAAATAAAATTAGTAACTTCCTATAATTTTAAAGGAGACAGAGGTGGCTTATAATAATAAACAAAAGAAGGCTTACCCTTTTAAACGTTGCAGATGTGGTGCTGAGCTCATGACAAGAGCCCTGTAACTACGGTCAGTGATAGAATGAAGTGCTTGCAGTGATGGGCTTGTTTTTGCTTTCCACTGGGATTTTATTTTGGAGAAACAATTCTGTATAATGGTTAGCTGTACATTTCCATGCTTATTTCTGAAAGAATCTTAAACTATTTATTTCCAGAGTCTGTAATGTTTAATTTTAAAGAAAGATATGTTTTCACCGATTTTTCTAAAGGAACTAGTAAGTATTTAAATTTATTTTTTTAAGTTTGTAAATGCTTCGTGCAGGCAGTCCATTTGACTTTTTAAAAGGTGTCTCATAGCTGTTGTATTGTTTAAATATCAGTTATACAAATATCTGAGTAATATGTACTCAAATTGTACAGATGTCTAAATTAGAGGCTATTAACAAAGTAAATCTGAGTCAGCTGAAAGTCCTGGAATGAAATAGAGAAACTTTGTTGTGAAACTTCATCTACAGCTGCAAATGGTTTAAGGAGCATATGGCATCTTGCTTGGGAGGTTGCAAAAAGCTTTTAAACACAATTGGGAATGCAGTGTGTGCGGCTACCAGCATCCAAAGCGCTGCACGGCTGCTCTGAGGGTTTATGCTGCGGGATATTCTGGCCATCCTTGTCTGGGACAAGAGCACAAGGCTGATTCCTGGTAGCTGGAGAGCATTTACACGTTGACAGCTCTCCAGTAGGAGGAGCAGCAGTTGTTCATTCCCTAGTGAAAAGGGAAGAGAACACCTGAGCTTCAACGGGTTTTGGCCAGACTTCGTTTAGAAATGCTGCTGGGAAATGCACTGCAGTGTTGGAACTGCCATGCAGAAGTCTTATCGAGAGAAAACAAGTGCTACATGTAAAAACATCTGTTGGATAGCATGCTCTTGACAGGGGTGTGAGTTAACATGCAGCGCTGCTGCCATAGGTGCACACACCATACAGAGTTAAACGCAGAGCAGCAGGCTCACACTGTGCTCGCTGCAGATGTCTGAATGAGCGAGTGCCTGTGGGCTGGAGCTGCATGTCGTGTGGCTTTCGCTCTGCTCCGTCGGGAAGCCTTCACTCCTTTTGTTTTCATCCCTCTCCAGCTTTGGAGCACACATCCCTGACCTAGCAGCTCTGCCGAAGCGCATTCCAGCCCTATGATTTCATGGTACCAGGCAGCCCTCCCCTGCCATGCTGCTCCGCTGCCCGCTGCTTCTCACGGAGTGAACAAACAGCGAACATAAACTCTCTCCAAAGGAGCAATGTTCTCTGTATATTTTTAGTGCTAGAGAGTCAAGATTCCTTTAAGAGTGGGTATTTTTGTGTTTTTTAATATAGACTTCTGCTAACACAATGGAATATTTCATACCACCCTATTTGCTGAACATCTCATGTTCTGTGTTGTTAGAGAGAATCAAAGGAGTTAAAGATGAAAGACTTCGAGTCAACTGGTCCCTCAGCTGGGAGCCAGCGTGAGTTTGTTCTTTGTAATGCATTTGCTAGTCTAGCCTAGCTCTGTTTTTACTATTGGATTTACTTGTTTCTGCAAATTCCGTACTTTAAGTAATTGCTGAGCTTTGACTCAGTATAATGCTGCCACTGTTTGTTTCTTGTGCTTAACTCGTGATTTATTGCCCATATACTGAACAAACCTTTTATAAGTCGTTGTTTGCCGTTTGAACACACAAACACCATTAAAGATGCTGTGCTCGCTATCACAGGTACACACTTTTCTGAGCAGACAGAAAACTTTGTTCTCTCTTTACATAAAACTTTGTCCATTTTCCATCATATTTGAGAGTTTTCTTTCCAACTTGGTGCGTGTCCCCAGATTCCAGTGTGTGTTGTATCACAGCAAACCCATCTTTAATTAGCTCAGCTATTTCTGCACTGGAGTACCATGATCTTCAGGGTCCCAGGGAGATGAATCAATAACAGGAGACATTTCACGCAGTGCTGTCTTTGCCTTGACTGCAGTCGAAAGATGGATGCCCATGGTAGATTTCTAGAAAACCATACGGTTTCACAAGTATTCTGAGAGTGCAGCTGGGAAACATTCTCTGTAGAGTCACTGCAGTCGAGGTGGTAATCTCCTTGTGGCGCACAGCCCTAGTGAATCTTGAGTTCTCAAAGTTTCTGCAAAAATTCGTTTCATTTCTGCATGTTGAACTTCTTTATGCCTCCTTCTCTCGGTGAGCGCTTGGCCTCACTCAGCCAGCAGCAAGCTGCCTGCAGTCTTTGGGCCAGGTTGTAGCTTCTGCTGGAGGTTCCTGGGAAAACAAGGGGTGGCCTGCTTGCATATTTCGTAGTGGAGATCTCCTGTAGTGGGATGGACAGTCAAGGTCTGGAGCACAAGAGCTGGGAGTTGAATGGCTGTTGGAGGAACTGGTGTGATTTTCACTGCACCGACTACCTGGCAACTACCATGCTGGAGGTCCTCCAAGAGCGCTTAGGAACTGACTGAGGAATATACCTAAAAGTCAAGCAGATATTTGGGATGCAGTGGGAGAGTTACTGCCTGGACTTGAACGTGTAGGCACTTAGGAGAGAAATTAGCCTGGCTGCCAGCCCAAACTTGCTCTTACCTGTCAGCACAAACACTAATGCATGGGATAAGAAAACTGTCTTGATTTGAAAAATTGGCTTCCTTTGAAAGCAAGGAGAAATCTTCAGCAAATTCTGAAGCAAATGGGCTAGGCTTTTTTGAATTATAGATCATGTTTAGAAAAAAAAAAAAAAAAGTTCTACTTGGAAACACTTTGTCAGTCATTTGTCTGAGTTGAAGAGAGGTAAGGGAATTCAGTCACTTTGAAGTCCTGTTTTTAATCGTTAAACATAGTGGTGCTTGTCCTCAACTCTTGCGGTCATTTTGTGTGATTTCGTAGTTGCATTGCTCTTTTTTCCTTCTCTTTCCCCCCATATATTTATGACAGATTCACAGGAATGGAAATGGATTCTATCAGTAAATAAATAATCTATAATCTTTATAGGTGTTGCTTATAAAATTGAGCAGGAAAGAAATCATGCAGCCAGAGGTGCAATGAAGTTGATGTTCCTGTTGCACGCCAGATGCTGACGTGCAGCGTTGTGACTGGAACTCCCTGCTGAGGTTGCTGAGGCCCTCATTTATAAGTTGAGCAGTCTTGCATGCTCTTACAGCTTGGCATGTGACAAGCATTTTCACAGAAAACATTGCTTAATCACTTTCTGAATATGGTGGAATTTTTTGGGAAGGTCGGTGAGGTAATTGATCATATGCTGACAGCTTGGGGCTCTGAGAAACGGTCAGATGGAGCGCAAAGATGCAGGAAAACAAACTTTCCAGGATGGCAGCTGTCACTTAGCCAAGTTATACATCTTTCCAGCTTTATAATCTTTGCTCACAACCTCGGCTTCTTAATATATATATCTATTTTTGGTTTTGCTCTTTTCTGTGAACTCCCTTCAGAAGTCAACATTTTACTGGTACTGGTATATCCAGGGTGTTGCAGGTATGATCCTAAGCTATGGCAATATTTCTTTACAGAGCCCTTTAGAAACTCTCCTGCTGCCGAGGTGAGCAGTTTCAGGACTTCAGTAGCCTTGACCTTGGGGCCAAGGACTAGTTTTCTTTCAGAAACCACTCAGAATGTTCTTTGTGGCTAGAATAATGAGTCTACAATGTTCCTGGGAGTTAAGGTGGCAACCTACTTGGACATCGTATATGTCTGTAATAAGAATGCTTCAATTTCTCTAGGTTCTGATCCCAAGTTTGGGTGTCAGAGTGGATAATATGCTAAAAAGAAACACGCAGTTTCTCTTTACCACTTGATTTCTGAAACCTAGTACTCGCTGATCTCGTTTGCAGCTATTTTCTTTGCATCCGCAGTCTGACTGTTTAAAGCCATGCTAATTGTCAGGGTGTGGTAGGACAGTGCTTCCACTGACTTATGGCACTTACCTTTAGGTGAGGTTTTTTTACTACATTGCCAAGCAGAAAGAAGAGACAAGCAGAAGTAAGACTTTATTAATGACTTAAGAAACAAAACAGTCACAAAAAGCATGCCTTCATTGTGTGAACGCTTTCCAACAGAACGTGGTCGTGGATCGGATTTTCTCTGGTATCCAGCCAACTGGGACACCCCACCTGGGCAACTACCTCGGAGCCATTCAGAGCTGGGTGAAGCTGCAGGAGGAGCACAGCTCGGTGTTGTACAGCATTATGGACCTGCACTCCCTCACCATGCCCAAGGAGCCTGCCGTCCTGCGCCAAAACATCCTGGACACCACTGCCGCCATCCTTGCCTGCGGGATCGACCCTGAGAAGTGCTTCCTGTTCCGACAGTCGCTGGTCAGTGTTCCTGTTGTGTTAAAATTGTTTCTCATTCAGTGGCTTTCCAGACGTGTCAATGAATGAGCATGGCATTAGCAAATTCCTTTATCTTGTTTGTGTTTGTGGTTCTGGAAAATGTTAGCAATGCTGGATTTCAAATTCATCATCAGGTCCCTTTTGGTCTCTTATGTGACATGGGGCAGCTTCTGGGTTCCCCTCACAGAGGCCACCCCTGCAGCTCCCCCAGCTACCAAAACCTTGCCATGAAAAACTGATACAGCATGTTATGAATAATACACTGAAAAGACCTGACGAGCATGAATTTAGCTCGGTAAGTCTCACCTTGGTCACAAAAGGTTAATTCTTAAATGCACAAACGTAGTCTGTGCAACCATAAGGGCAAGTAAAACACGTCTGTGTGGTTTTGTATTGGCATCTACCACTCATAATTACTGGGGAGTTCTGTCTTCTCTAGGACTTTTTTCCCCTTTTTTTGATGTAACTTCCTCTTCGTATGCACCTTTCCACCTGATCTGGTAATTCCTGTGTGAGATGCTTGCGTCTTCATCTGATCACCCCGAGGGGTACCAAGCATACCTTCCTACTTGGTATATGGCAGCCTGGTCTGTCACATGCTGCATTTTCCTGGAACACGACTTAGTTTCTTGCCCCATTATCTTTCTGTAACTGACTCAGAACTGACAACCGTCTGTAATTTCCCACAGAGGCAGATGTGCCCTAGCTTCTGCTATTGTGAAGACATCTTTAAACAGATGTCTGACTTGCAATAGAACTGCAAAGGTGATGTACACAGGAACTGAATTTTATCACCGAGAGATGAAACCCAGCTATTACATTTCTCCTTTGAACGTGGTTCTTTACAGGCAGTTTCCTGTTGTTGTTAAACTGCAAATGATAATCATAGCTCCGTATCCTTGACGGATTTGGAATTGATGAAGACAGATCCACTTCCTGCTTCACTTTTTCCTCTGTATTAGAAAACTGATCTAAGTACATTAGCACAGAATTCTAATGAAGGTGGGTTTAATTTAACCTTTGCTCGAATCTGTTCATCTTTTTAAATAAAAAGCTTGGGTTTTAACTTGGCTCTAGTCTGACTTAACCTCATTCACGTTGAGGCTGACATTAAGTGGAATAATCTCAGGATGAGTTACAAGCCAATAGTGTGGTAAAAACCAGTCTGGGTTGGTTTTTCTTTCTTTTTTGTCTTGTTTTGTTTTTGTTTTGTTTTGTTTTGTTTTGTTAAGCAACTGAACAATTCAGTTGGTTGCTGAACTAACTGATCAGTATCTGGGTACACAAGCAAGGACTCTTCAGCATGGAAGAGAGAGAAGAGAGGTGGTTTGCAGGTTATGGTTAGAGAGGAGTGAAATAAAGATTTATACAGCTAAAGGTGGTATGGAGGAAGCAGGTAAGGAAAAACCATTTCATCAGCTGATGCACATAAACTAACACATCAAACAAAAGTTGTGAAATACAGTGATTAACAAAACAAGTGAACATCTGCTCGATTCAGCACAAACCAAACACTGTTGGGTTTCATAAAGCCCGCAGTTGGTCTGTGGAGCAAATTGGCACAGTACAGTCTGAAATGGATTCAGAGAAGGGCTGGACAAATTAATCTGAAAAATCTGTTGAGGTCTGTTATGTACCTGAGGTTCCACCCCTGTGGAAAGTGCTGCCAAAGATGATTCTGGTTTATGTTGTGATGGGTTGGCTGGCCTTTGTTAATCATACTGCCTTTTATCTAAATTTTTCTGGATACCCCTATCTGTCCAGATACGTTTTTTTTTTTTTTCTTGTTATTAAATCTAAAGCATTAAATGTTTGTTTCTATGGTTTGATATCTTGAACTGTATTCTTTCTGGTACTTACCAGGGGTGTGTCAGTACAGCTTTCAGAGGTGGCTGACTGTAGCAGATTGTTGTAAGCTTGTTGTTACGCTGCAGACAGCAGAGCTGTCACAGTCATTTGTGAATTCAGGCTGTTTCCCTGAGCTCAGGCCGAAGCAAAGTTGACTTCCCCAAAACAAGTCCATCCAAGCTGAATGTGGTGGTCAGATGCACACAGAGATGCACCCTGGTCAGTTGCAATCATGTTAACGGGAGCAGGCATTCCTCTGGAAGTAATTAAAAGGAATGTCTGCATGTAGCTGTCGATGCAAGGAAAGGTGAGGGGAACCTCGCTAACGTGATAATTGGGTTGGTGTGATGAAGAAACAGTGAGCTATGGAATGACATGAAGAGATGATTGTTCCTCCAAACAAAGGTGTAAGATGGATCGCAACTATTGCTAATTAAGGAAGTTTCTTGCTTTATTTTTGGATTGCTAATTGCTCAGGTTTTTTTAAAAAAGATGGCCTCTCCTGTTCATCAGCTGTAGCGGTTCCCAAGGATGGTCTAAAAAAGACACAATTTTGTTTACAAACGTTTGGCTGAGGTATAAAGCAGAGTAACCAAAACTGGCTGGGTACTGGCATAGGTTGTGCTTTCAGAGGACAAAAAAATAAAGAAAATCCAGCTGCAAATAGAGAACTGCTCTAAATATTTGGTGAATGGCAAAGTGGTTTTCTATTTTATCAGTTCAATCTGGCATCAAAAGGAGAGTTCCCAGTAGCTTGGCATGCTACAATTATTGTTGTATTTTCTGTTCTGCTGTGAAAACTGTGGAAGCACTGCTGCAGTGACTTTCTGATTAATACTTCTGTTCATTTTTCAGTAAACACCATGCAATGAAGTGCTTATGAAATAAGAAATTGCGGTTTTAATCACTAAAAACAGCCCCAAGCCATGCCTGGAAGCACCCTTCTACTCTAGCTGTAAGAGCAGAATGAAGTTCTTGCACTGCAGAAGTATCCTGGTAACGGCAAGCTCCCACTGAGGGAACCGGTCGTACTGTCACTACTGCAAATGCTCCTGTGTCCTTTTACTTTCTCTGGATCAGCCTTGGGCAAGAGTGGTCTCAGGTCACTGCGGAGGGTTGGGTTTGGTTGGGTTTTAGCTTGCTTTTTATGTTCTTTGGGTTGCTTCTCTGGGATATGTCTGCCATATGTGAAAAAATATTGATTACTTTGTTTCTCCAAAAGCCTGTGTGTTTGGTAAGAGTTTCCCTGTCAGGAGTCTTTTATTTACGTCATGGTTTGTTGAGATCAAATCTCCAATCCAGAGCTATCTGAAATACCTCCAGAGTTTTCCCACATTTTATCATCATTTCCGATGCCTCCCACACCTATGTTACCTTATACAAGTTTCATCTCCAGCTTAGGGAAGCAGTGGCTAGAAAGAGTAGGTGATGAGAACTTGACAGGATTTAGAAGCAACAAAGATGATGATGGAGGTTTAGGGCAGCGTTTGGAACTGTGCTGTCGATGAAGGGTTATAAGCAAGCACATCTAGTTAAAGTGTCTAGGAAAACACAACCGTGGAGCATGTTGGACACTACAGTGAGTGCGCAGCATGGTGAGTGAAGCTCTTTAATTACAGTTTTTTTACTTGCATTTTCGTAGGTAGGCAGACAAGTCATAGAAGAGTGACAATTTCTGTAAAAATCTTCAAAATTATGAATTTTGATCTGGAGCACAGGATATGAAAGCCTCTTTGCTCTTAGAGAAAACAGTGTCAGAACTCACTTGGAGCAGCCACCTTTGCCTACCAGACATGAGAGAGAAATAACAGAATCATGACTTCTGTAGCATATCCTGAGAATACTATAAAAAAGAATAAATTTATTCCTTAAATGGTACCATAACTGATAAAAGCTGTAACAGTCTTCTTTCATAAAATATAGAATGTTTCATTAAAAACAAGAAGCACTCCGGGGGGAAAAAAGAAAAGAAGACAGTAAGCAGTCTGCACACATGGTAAGCTTGTATGGTGTGACCCATATTCTCTGATTCCTGGTGGATACAACACACATTTCAGTTCTTACCCATAACCATCTTGTCTCTCATCTGCTTCACAGTCAAAGCAATTTTAGAAACTGCTGGTGCTTTCATGTGGGCTCAGACTGTTCTTCCTGTCCACCTACCTGTCCTCGTCGACGCATACTAAACGTCCCAAGGGAAATTGAGATTCCATTAGCATTGATTCCGCAGGCAGAGGTCGATATGCTGCACTAACACTTCTCTGAAAAGTCCTGTGACTTTCTGGACAACTTAACATTCTGTTTCTGGGCAGAAAATTGGAGTTTTCAGCCTCTTGGATGGGGTGATTTATTTTTTGAGTATAATCAGCTGCAGGATTCTCGCAATGTGCAAGCAAATTGAAGCAGTAACTCTGGGAGGTGGGAATTTGCCAATTTGTCTTCTTTAGCCTGAACTCCAAAAGCCAAAATACGACAGTTTAAATGTGTGCACTAACTGTTGCGCTGCTGTTATTTTCCAGAAGCATCCAGCTGCTTTGTTTTGTGGGCAGAGTTTGAATGGATTCAAGCTACTTCTTGCCCAGTTTTCAGAGGGGCTTCCATTGCATCATGGCTTATAAATTCATTGAAGCCCATTAATTTAGCATAATCCAGTGAAAACTTCCTCTCATAAGAGGAAGTATGTAACTAATTTGGAAAATCATTCTGCTCCTCTCATCCCTCTGTTTTCTCCCCCGTAGGAGTGGACTAGACATAACTAAAACCCAGTGAGTCAGTAGGATTTCTTTTTTTCTTCTCTTCTACCTTAGCTCACCTGGTTTATTTCGTGCTGTGGTCTAGCTGTTTTACATGTTCCTCTCTCCACCAATCTTCTGGACACACCCAACAGATTACTCCAACAGTGTTGTGGTTTCAACGAAGAAAACGTTTCTAAAAATAAGTTCATCTGGTAATGAATAAAGCTAGGAAAAAAGTTTTTCTGGGCCAAATGACTCTGCTCTATATGGTTCTGTAACTGTCTAGCTCCAGCAGGGATATTCTTGGTCAGGTTTTTGGGAAAGAGCCAGCCAATTACTTCTCTAAGTTTTACCCAGTTGCTGTGTGCCTTTCATTCAAGAGCAGCCTCATGTGTCTTGTTCATGGCTCCATTATACTCCTTAACTGTATAAAATAAGGGATGCATTACCAGGTATCGTGAACATACTGCCTGCAGTCTTAGGCATTAATAAAATCTCATCTCTTCTTCTAGGGAAAAAAAAAAATGTGGAGAGCACTTTCTTACAAAAGACCTCTTGATTTTTTAATATATAGTTTATGGCAGCACCAACTGATATGTCTTGGAGAGATCAGAAGAAGGAAGCATTTTTGAGGATTTCTGAGTTCCTGAACTTAATGTTCTGTCCTCTATCCACACTTCTTTCAGTACACAAATACCCACATTACCTCCCCAGGCCTGTTTGTCTTCTACACTGTCAAAACCAAATCTTTGGAGCTTTTTGCCCATTTAAAGTATAGCTCTTACTGAGATTACACTGCTTCCACATAACAGATCTGCAGCAAATTTGAAGTTCCTTACAATTAAGGACGTAGGTTGAGGAAATCTTCAAGGTGGAACAGCAAATCTCTGTTTGCAGGAAGCCACTTCAGCTGCTGCCACACATGTCTCTGCAGTAACCATCAGAAAGCTCAGTTCCAGTGTTACTGATTGGCCTGCTTTCAGATGTGCTTGCAGGATCCATGCCTTTCCCTCTGTTACTGTTCCTGAACCTTGTTGCTTGCTGCTCTCCCCAGCTGTACGTCTCAGCATGAAAAACCATCTAGAATTACTTGGACTCATAGTGGCTATTGTTTTTCCCTGTATATATCATCAACTCTGGCTGTGGCCAGGGAATAGCAGGAATAACTTGGTAGGGAATAGCTGGGATCAAGGGCTAAGTAATACATCTGCAGGGAAAAGCCCTGAGGTTGTACTTCAGCATATAACACCCCAGAGATGGTCTGAGTGCAAGTTGTCATCCAGGTTGTTCGGTGTTGAATGGCTGCACAAGTGAACAATTAGGAAGCTATTTGTAAAGCTGGAGGAGCAGAGCACTTGGCCAAAAGAACAAAGAGAGGTGTCTGTTCCCTCAGACAACTGGGCAGTATCACTTGTGAGTGGTAACCTTTGCTTGAAAGGAAAAAAAAAAAAAAAATAAGAGAGAAGCAAAGAAACCTGACTATGCAGAATGTGGCTTGTTGGGCCATGAGGAAGGGCTGTCAGTAGTTTGTTCTGGAAATAACTCTGATTAGTGATTAGCAAGCCAGATTGTGGGGGATGCTTAATGCAGTGGAAACCGAGGGAGGAAATGTGTTGCTGGTAATAGCAGAGAGATGACCATCTCGACCCTTTGGGAAATGTTGATGGGTTTTACAGACTTGTAGAGGGTTCAGAAAGAAAGCTGCATGAAAGTGGGTGAGAGGATGGAACAAAAAGAGTAGAAGCAGTGCATTTACTGAGAAAAACAACAGGTATGGCTGGGCTGTCGAAAAAGCAGTGTTCATCGTATGGATCTGGTGCAGCTTTTCTGTGAGACCTACAAAATGTGAAATGGCGAGCTCTGTAAGGGAAACAGATAGAGGGTTTACAAGACAATTAGCCCTCCGGTTATTGATTAGAGAAGCTGCATGTTTAGGACAAGGAGCAACAGTACTACACTTCAGCTGTCCACACAAAGGCTTCATCAGGCTGAGGCTTACTGATAAAATTATTGGATGTAATAGATGATGCTTCCTAGTTTTAAAATCCATGGGAAACGATGCCATTCTAATTTTGCTTTTGGGTAATGCAGAGGGCCTGCCTAGTTCAGGATGTGTTTTAGTGGAGTTCCCTAAGTACTAGCAACGCAATTACAGCTGTGTTTAGCGTTGTAGTTGGAGAGACCAGGCGATATAAAGTGCACGAAATGCTTGATTTTAAGGAGTACTAGGTGACGGTGAAGCACAGTTGTCAAAAATACATAAACAAAAAGCAGGAAAGCTACAACCATCCTAGGGGTTGTGCTTTAAAGACGTGTGTCTGAGATCCTTCAGTTTGAAGAGGAGAAGGCTGAGTGGGCAGTGTCAGCAGGTTCAAGAAGGAATTACTTCCGTGGGGAACAAGGATATTAACAGGACTGGGCCAGAGCAAGGAGCTTCTGATATTCCTTGTACAACCGTTACGGGTGCTGGTGCAGTATGAGGTACTGCAGAAAGTGATGGGCTCAGGTGCTCTCTAAGTGACATCTTTTGGAAACAGAGTGCTGGGCTACACACACCTCTGCTGTGATCCAGTCTGGTACGTTCTGTGTTTGGGTTGCTCCATGAAGACCTTCAGTCAGGACTGTAAATGGGGCGAGAGGGCAGGAGGCTGAGTTTGTCTGAGAGAGTGGCATACCTTAACTGCTGGCACTGCTGTTGCTCAGTGCCAGAAAGGAGGAGTGGGCTGGACCTTTAGTTTCCTGATATCATGTACATACTCACTTCTTCCAGTTTCTTGGTATACAGAGTTGTCCAAATCAGCGTGGTGGAGTACGGTAGCTGGAGTAACCACATTTCAGCTGATGCACAGTGACGGACCAAGTGCACCAATTGCCTGCCCCTCTTGCCAAGTAAAACACAGTAGCTTAAACTGTGATTTAGCCTGACAGATGATTTGTGGTTTAAGCCTGGTACCTCTTGATTCACAGACCGGCATACAGTCAGTTACTGCAACTTGGCTGACGAATGTTTACCCATTAGGCTTCAGTACTGAACTTTTTTCCAGCTCTGCCCACATTTGCTCCCCTTTTTATCAGTCTTTTTCTTCTTAAGCCTTGCTTAGGAAAGGACTGTGTTGCGTTTGAAGAGGAGGAGTGTAACTCACTTGAACCCAGAACTGCAAATTCGGCTCAACAAGTGCTGTTTAGATCACTTGGTGTTTTGGTAACTGATGTAATGTCAAAGCCACTGATGCAATGAAACACACATGCAGTCTTGGCTGTGGAAGCAACAACTGACGGCGTCGGATCAATGACTGCATAGCTTTTAAAGGGAGTCCTTGTCAACACAAGAGCAACAGAGCACCATCTCCTCTCTATCCGTGACTAGAAGAAAGGAATGAGAAACCACTTTGAACCAGATGGTGATTCCTTCTAAATGAAATAGGGGTCTGAGCTTAGTATTTTCTGTTCAGCTCAGTTTATTCTTTGTGTCTTGTGGAAGAATAAGTGCATCTTGATGCACTTCATCTTGTGCACAGAAATCAGCAAGTGAAATACGCATGAGGAAATTAAAAAAAAAAAAATTCTCTGTAATTACTGAGCTTTTGTCTTGATGTCAGATACCTTTATGCAGCATTGGCAACCAAAATAGCCTAATGACTGTTAGCTAGGAAATGACTAAATATAAAATGTGACAACAAAGGAATTGCCATTAATAATGCTAATTCGTGCTTGTTAACAAACATTTCTTACTGCTTTCCATCTGGGGGGCTGTATCATATTGCATGCATGATGTTTTGAACATCTCTGAGATGGTTAGCATGCTCTGAAACATCCAAACCTGCCAATATTGAAAGGAAGGAATAAAGCATGCAAGCAAAGGAGCAGAGCAGAGATCACCTTGTTCTTCTAATGATTATTTTATATGTAGATCACCTGGTTCTTTTGATGATTATCTTATATACAGCTAACTAGCAACAGTCCAAAAGGGCTAAAACGAAATTAAGAGTGTGCATCAGCAATGCTTGCCTGTTTCACTAACCCTGAAATGAATATTGGAAATGCAAAAGCTGAAGGGTGTATATCAAGAACCTAAACGTGGCTTCATCCAACATCACTTGTTGCACAGCACGTTTCTTGTCTTGGCCTGTAGAAAGTCTTCCTCAAAGCAGGAAGAGGGAGTATCCCTCTGTCCAGTGTGCTTCTGAAACTATTGAGATTCCACTGTGTGACGTCTGCCCCAGAGTGAACGTTGAATGAAGAATTTGTTATGTGAGATTATACGGGGTTTCTTTTTTTTCTCATCTTTTAAAACCACCCTTGCAGCAAAGGGAGCCCTGGGGCCTGCTCCTTCTCTTTCACCTGCAGATCAGTGTACGGTCTGGCAGGACTGCAGAACTGGAGGACAGATTAATGCACAGTTCAGGCTGTACTTCAAGTTCACCACACGCTTGGGCTGTTACCCCTGTTGCGCAGATGATGTCAGGGGGATTGAGGTCTGTTGGTGCACTCGAGGCCCTGACAGACCTCACCTGGGCCTTCCACCCCTGCACCTTCTGCCCAGTGCCCCAGGATTGCTGCTGAAGCTCAGCCCCTGGCCCCTGCCTCTTCACCTGAGCCATGTCACTGTGTGCCTGTCCCTGCCACCCTGCTTTCCTCTCTGGGCTTCACGCGTTGGCCTCAGGCGTGACTCATTGCCTTGCCTTGGCAGCACCAGACTGTCACTGTCACCACCCCCTGCCCTGGCTGGATACTGCAGGACGTTCTCCTGGTCAGGGAGGTGGCCAGCAGAGTCACAGCCTTACGGCTTCTTCTGTGAAAGATGTGTGGTTGGTCAACTGCCAGACGTGCTGAAGTGTGACATGGTGCAGTCAGGGGCTTGGGGGAGCCTGGTCTGGGCTTAAATGGGGCTTCTGGGCCCATGGGTGGAGGGCTCAGGTAAGGCTGGTTGGGATGAGGAAAAGAAATGAGTGCGCTCAGGGCCACGGTGCAGAAGTGGAGTCTGGCTAACTTGACTTTTACAGCAGGTTAGCACTGGAACTGAGAAAGGCAAGGACTTTTTCTAACTACTGACATACCTAAAGATGTGGGGAGGCTGTGGCACAGTGACCAACAGTTGTTTAGAACACGAGTGGACAGGATCAAGAGCCTTGCTCTGTTGCTCAATCCGTGCTGCCTCCAGAACTAACTTTCAGTTACCTTGTCACTGCTGACCTTGCTGGAAAAAAATCAACAAAAATAAATGTTTTTCTGATCTCTGATACTGTTTATCTATATTGATTTTGATAAAACATACATATAAATGCAGAAGATTAAAATACATACTGACTTTGTACTTTCAGGTTCCCGAGCACACAGAACTTGCCTGGATTCTTGGGTGCTTAACTAATGTGCCACGGTTACTGCGCTTGCCCCAGTGGAAGGTATGCACAGTTTAACAAGTTAAAAGGAAATGTGTGGGAATTCTACAGTTGTTGTCCTTGAAATACTTGTTATCTGTATGTTTGTTATCCTTGGTTTAGGGTCAAGTAATTCTTTAGTTCTATGGTGAAAAGAGGAAAATATGTCTTTTCTGGTCTGTTGCTACCAGTGATTAAAGAGTTCCATAAAGGGAAGAGACTGTTCTGTAGATTTGATGGAAGAGGGTGCAAAAGAAACATCCTGAGAGAAACATATGTTGGGAGAGAAGAACAGCAATTATAAATACTAAAAATGTTCTGAATCATAAAGTTAATACGCCTTTGATTGTTTGCCTTTACAAGTTTCATGCTCATCTTAATCTTGGTACTGTATCACCATTACTGCATCAGTTGCATTCTTGCATTTAATTTCTTTGGATTTTATTTGGCATTTAGTAAGCAGAAAAACCAAAAGGCAGGAGAGAGAAGTATCAAGAAAGGGGAAAAAAAAAAATCTTAAGAGCAGTTTGGCTTGCAGAGTTCAGAGCAGTCTTAAATACCTCCAGATGTTTTCTTTTTTCCTGTTTTTCTTCTTAATTAAATAAAAACAGTAAAACTTAAATACAGCAACCAGTGTTAATGCATGGCATAGATTAAAGCCAACCTTTTCAAACCTGAGCTTCTAAAGTTAAGCCCTGAAATCCTACTTTGACTGGATTGACTTTCCAAGTCTACAGATAGGTGTTACAGGTGCTAGGCTGTGCCCAGTAAGTTCCCTGAGCCTAGGCACTTCGGGATGTAGAGAGAAGAGAGGATCTATATGACAGAGTGAGAAAAATTGGAAGATATTTGAATAGTCTTAATGAAATAGTTTAGATTGTAAGGGTTTTAGTGTAGTTAACTATTGTTAAAAACAAAAGGTGGATATGCTATTGCCAGAGCAGACTAAATGTCTATCGCTGGGGTATCTTGGTCTGAGTGATCCATACCCTGGAGTGGTGTGAACTAATTGAAACTAATTAAAAAAAAATGTGAACTAATGGAGAGAGCGCTGGACCTTACCTCTGCAGTTCTGGGTTCTCCCCCTGGTTGTCACTGACCCTTCTGGTGACTGTGTATGGTCGTTATGAATTATCTCTTGTCAGCGAAATACGAGTGTTAGTGCCTTTTTGTGTCTCTGTTATAAAGCGTTTGAGAAACATACTGCTGAAAATGCTATTTAAAAAGTAGTAGTTTTCATTATAATAACCCAGCGTGACTGTTTTGTGTTTGTAATCATTTTGGTTAGTAAGTTTACAAGGAAATAAGCGTAAGCTTATGTTTTCTCCCTACTACAATATTAGAACAATGTAGGAAAATTCATAAACATGAGAAGTATATATCCACAAGGAGCAGATCCTACATGGCACAGTTTTCTATTGAGTTACATGATGAATGAGCACAGTGGCTGAAACATACGCTCAGATTAGCTGGAGTTCTAACAAACTGAAATCATGGACTTGGATGCCGTTAGCCAAAAGGGTGATTTCTCTCTGTTTTTCTTTTCCAAACAGATGAAGCGTGCCAGCCAGAATAATGATGGAACTGTCGGTTTGTTGACTTACCCTGTGCTTCAAGCAGCAGATATTTTGCTGTACAAGTAAGAGGCAGAATGTGAGCCCATGGGCTATGGCTGTTCAGCTGCCTTAGAATGAATGTCCGTCAGGTCAACATGCGAACTTATTAAGTGGGGGAGCTGGGTGTGATTAGATCTGAAGACTGGAAATGGATGACAGGTTTTTACTTCTCCAGTGGCTGGCTGAAATCTAGCCTGGCTTGAAAGCAACTGGCACGGCTGTAAACAGAAAAAGCCCATCACCTCAGAACGAATCCCAGGGAACTGATTTTAATTATGCATATTTCAGAGTATGTTCAGAGCCTAGCTGATAGAGCTTATAGTGCACTGTCAAGAGTGGTTATATTTCACAGTATGTTTTAAACTATCTCAGTAAGTAAACGTCAGAGGCAGTGTGCTATGTGTTAAATATTTTTATATTCTGAGTGTATATACTTTCTGGAATTTTCTGAAGTGACATTGTTAACAGTTGTGGGGACACTGAAGGTTTGCAAGCTGTTAACCCAGAAAAATGTGTCTAGAGAAATTTAATCCTAAGTAATCATTAGCGGGGGAAGACAGTAATGTAGGAAGACCAGTAGATGAGATTTGAATTCACATGAATTTTACCTAAAAATAGCAGGAAGCAAGCAAAAGGAAGAATTTGAACATTAGAATGGTCTTGTAAACAGTGATTGTCAAGCAGTATTTGAAGGTGAAACATAGGCAACTTTATCGGAAATTACCTTGCTTCGACTGATTGAGCTTGACCATGTATGTCTCTTCCCTCTCTGATAAGATCGTGTGATTCATCGTTCTTTACTGAAGTCTGTGGTTTGCTTGCTACCATGTGTATTAACAGCAGGTTGTCCAGACAGAGCATAAAACAAGGAAGTGAAAGAGAAACAATATCTCTTTGAAGAAATGTCACGTAGTGTCTTTAATAAGAAATGTTTTAATGTAAAAACATAATATAGGGAACAAGAGTCAGGGCGAAATGGAAACCCAGAAAGGGAACAGCAGTCACAAAGAAGAATTAAGAGCAGGAGGAGGGGAAAAACAGTACTAATTCAGATGAGCCAAGGATCAAAGAAAAAGGGAAATGGACAGAAGGTAAATATATGACAGAAAGGAATAAAAATAGCAACAGGACAGAAATATTAAAAAAGAGCAGCAAGGGAAAAGGCAAAGAATCATGCAGAGACATTTATAAAAACAATATGTTTTCTGTTTAGTGGCAAACTATGTGAATGTGGAACCATTTTGGCATATGGAAGCATTTCTTTTGACCTGCTTAAGGCATATTGATTATGGTAACTGATTTTCTTTCTGTTAGCTGAAGGCCACTGTGATTTCCTATTGGCTACTGTAACTGTTTTCAGGTTACCATGCTGGCTGTTTGGTGGGGGATAAAGGTGGACAAACTGATTCCTGGATGTCTGTCCAGTAATTTAGAATCGGAAGGATGAAGTACCGTGTTGAACTGAAATTTTCTGGGAACTTAAAGGATGCATGGTGAACTTCCTTACACTGGAACATATCCAGGATTCAGAGCTGAATACCCTACAAGCCTTAGGAAAAAAAAAAATCTGCTTGGGGGAGGGGAGAGTAATCAAAAGCTGGCAAAATGCCAAGTCAGCTTCATCTAAAAGAATCATGTATTTTTAGCGAGTATGATTAACTGTGGGAAAGAATCACCAGGGGAAGTAATGGATTCTTCACCTCCTCGTGTCCTCAGATGCAGGCTGTATTTTCCTCCAGAGCTGCATTCGAGCTGTAGAGCTCCGTACAGAAGATCAAATGATCCTTTGATCCTAACAGTCCCAATCTAGGAGAGATAACACTTGAGGCTGTAGAAACACCGGCCCACGTGATGCTCATATAATCGTGACCCATGAGGAAGAGCCACTCTCTTCTTTCCTTCCCTTGGTAAATCCACAGTACTAACTTCTCAACAACAGTTTTGGCTTCCTGAGGCTCAACAAGGCAAGGTTGGACTTTATGCCTTGCAGATTTTACTTGCTTTGTTCACACACTCTCCCACACGTGCTCTTTGATCTCCAAAGAGACAGCAGGAGATATGACAAAAACCTTTCCTTGAGCTGAGTTTAATTATTTGCTCTTACTGGTATCTTTACAATGTATATTTCTGTGAAAGGTTATTTTTACCCTCGGAGATGTACTTCAGCACAAAAAGCAGACTCACACTGGGATGCAGTTAGTCTGGGATCTTGCTCACACAGCACCTCTATCTAGCTGGCTGGGTGTTTGGCTCAAGCTGGCCCTCAGTCATGGCAGGAGCTGTGACAGTCTTGGGTAACATTTCAGCAGGGCCAGAGAGCTTTGCTGAGTTTCCTGTATCTGTCTTCCATTAAAAGGTCGACACATGTTCCTGTTGGAGAAGATCAAGTCCTGCACCTGGAACTAGCCCAAGATATAGCACAACATTTCAACAAGAAATACGGAGAATTCTTTCCTGTGCCCAAAGCCATTTTAAGTAAGCTTGTCTTGGTGTTTTTTTTTTTTTTTTCCCCTAATTGCACTTCAAGGCTGAAGATTAATTTAAATATTGTGGAAATAGTTTCAAGGACCAGGAAAAGAGATGACTGATGCTAAAAGAGTTGAAAAGGAAAAACTGACAAGAGACTAGAGGCTGTGAAATTGTACTCCCAAGATGGACATAGGGCATTACAAATCCCTGGCAGAGGAATGTATGCAGTGTCTGTTGTTCCAGTCCAGGGGGCCAGATGCGCTCTGCTCTGCTCTGCTCTGCTCTGCTCTGCTCTGCTCTGCCAGTCAGCCCTGCTGTTCAAGTGCTGGAGCTTTTAAGGCAGGGTCTCTCTTCCATGTTGCTAGTTGAGGAGAGGTGTAAGGAGCAAGACAAGCAGAATTCTGCAGTGTCTGAGTGGTGGTTATTTACATGAAGCATGCTAAGCAGCTTGTAGGTTAATTACTACAGCACACAAAAAGATTTTAGGTGTGTTTAATTTATCCTTGCATATTTCAGTAAGGGTCTCCTGCAAAGCTTAAATTTTCCTTTTTTTGATGCTAGGCTCAGGGAGACTTATAAGGAAAATCTTCTCAGCCATTTTTGAGCTACAAGGTCATAGGCCGGGAGGTGAGGGGGAGTCAGATGGCACAAATGGCATGTTTGTTAAGAAACGTGAAAAATTGGGCAAGGAAGAAGCATTGCATCTTTGTTGCAAGTAATGTAGAGGAATGCACAGCAGAGACCTTCGCCCCCAAAAGGGCAAGGAGCTCTCACCTTAGAGAAGACAGACAGTAATAAACCTTTCTCAGTTTTCAAGCATCAGTGACAAAAATGGTGTTAGACCTAGAGTGGGGCTTAAAGAATACTGGGTATTGCAAGCTGTGCAGTTTCCAATGAACAACTAAATACTGAACGCTGCAATGAGTAGGTGAATGTAGCCCATAGCACAGGTGACACTGTTTACCAGAAAATGAAAAGCTCAAGCCATAAAGAAGAACTTTTCACTTCCCTCCTGAGAAGCATGCCCTTGTAACTGCGCAAGTATATGTAAACCACTGAAATATCCCAGATGAATGGAGCGGTTAGGGAGCTATGCAGACTCGCTAGATGTAGGCAGCTAAATTACCTGGGCTCCTTCCCATTTACAGGGAAGTGTCAGGCTCTTCCAAAAGCTGATTCAGAGCAGATCCCTTTCTGGGGCCATCTGAACTGTCTTTTCAGTGAGTACGTAGTCAGTCAGTGAAGAGTAGGGGGTGAATTTAGTTGGTGTGAGTACTTTCAGAGGTACTTTTGTGGACTCCATGAATCATGTTTCTTAGTGAAAGACTGAAACGGTTTGGGTTAATTATGTTAAATAAATTACTTTGCAATATTCCCATAATGCCATTGCTCAGTTTCGTGTGCACGCATGTATCTGAGTAATTTATACAATACCCACACCTCTTCTACGTGAATAGTGCCTTCCCTGTGATGGAGCTGGTTAGTGTTTGGTTTGGGGACTCTTGACAGCTAGCTGTCTTTATTGATATTTGGGAGAATTACCAAGAGATTGGGGTTGGGAGAGTTTCCTAGAGTAAGGTAGTTATCTGTTCTGGGCTTCTTTTTACCAATGGATTTAACCTGTTTCCCGACTGTTACAGAACCTTTCACTAATGCTCGTTCCATGCTCTCATGGTAACTCATTCCTGGTGCCAGGAATGTAAGGCAGGAGAGAGTTTGAAGGGACAATCATCATGAAGCCATAGAAAATATTAGACAGTGTGCCCACAGAAGCATCTACTTAGGAGGGGAAAAATGAAATAAGTTTCCAGTTGGTGTGGGGAGGAGAAGAATGATGTAGAAGGACAGGGAGGGCGTAAGGACTAAATAGGAGAGTATGCAAGTTTGCTTACTGCTTGTTTTTATGCAAGGACAGAGAGCTTTGTCATGCTGCTACCAAGTGTTCTTAGCAATTGTCATAAGAAACCATTGTCTGTGCATGTGCATAATTATTACTTCTTTTTATTTTAAGGTACAACAAAGAAGATAAAATCCCTCAGAGATCCAACGGTGAAGATGTCTAAGTCAGACCCGCAGAAGTTAGCTACTGTTAATATAGTGGACAGCCCTGAGGAGATAGTGCTGAAATTCCGCAAAGCTGTGACTGACTTTACCTCTGAGGTGACATACGACCCAGCCGCTCGCCCTGGTGTCTCCAACCTGGTGTCCATTCACGCGGCAGTAACGGGACTTAGCATAGAAGAAGTGCTGCACCAATCTGTTGGTCTTGACACTGCTCACTACAAAATGGTGGTAGCAGAGTCAGTTATTCAAAAATTTGCACCTATCAGGAATGAAATCAAGAAACTCCAGGGAGACAAATCTTACCTGATAAAGGTTTTAGAGGCTGGAGCAGAGAAAGCCAAAGAACTGGCTACCCCCGTCTATCAAGAAGTAAGAAGACTGGTGGGATTTCAGTAGAAACTGCTGAGCAGTTGCAAGGACTTTTGCTCCTGGGACAGCTATTTTGTTACTTGTATCCTCTTAATCATTTCAGTTTGAAACAAAAACTTTTTTTTTTTTCCCCTGCAAAATCCAAGTAGAACATCTAAGGTGTCTCCATCAAAAATGTTCATGAAGTCTGTTCTTTCCAGCGGGACCAGCACTGAGCTTGTCAGGATGTTCAGAGGAGCTGACAGGAGGGTGCAGGCAATCACAGTTCACAAAGAAATCACACAAAGGCAGAATACAGGGTTGCCCAGGTGGGGTTATGGGTTTTTCAGCTGACCACTGCAAGAAGCTGAGGTATAGGCAATGTGATTTGCATCTAGCTGAAGGAGTTGTGATCTTCCCAAGAGCATCCTTAGCTGCATATGTGATCTTGTTACAGCTGGGTAACTCATCCCATTAATGGTTATTCAGCTGTGATACGTGGTGAACTGTGTTCTGAATAACCAGAAAGCACAGACTTACAAACCAAAATGCTCAGGGCTTTGGTGGTGAAGAGGGAACTTACTGCCTCTCCCTGTTTTGTCTTCAAACTCAGTGGAATTTTGTATCTGCATCTAGTTTGTGTGAGGTGAGTTAGTCTGTCTTATGAATACTGATATCCATACTGTAAAACTCGCTGTGACTGCTGTGCTAGGTGGCCTCTTCGGTAGCCACTCCAAAGAATCCACAGAGTGAATGTGCATTTCACTTCTGCCGCCTGTGCCATCCTGATGGTCGGTTCTGAAGTTCTTAGGCAGGAAACTACACGTGCTTCAGCTGCGCTGTTTCCACCCTCTGTTTGGTTTAGCAGGGAGCTCTGGGATTTTCATTTCAGCATCAAGTTTAGGACTCTCTTAGAAGAGGTTCAAGGGGAAAAGATGTGCGAAGGATATCTTAGGCTGATGATTAGAGAACTTGCCATGTAATTTCCAAAATTAATTGTTTAAAAAAATATGCTGAGATCACAGCCAGGACTATGGTATTTTCTCAAAATGAGATTAAGTAGATCTTTATGAAATCTCACTACTGAGCCTCACGTTCCCAGGTGTCCTTATACACTAGGTATGAGGCCATGGAATTTGAAGAACACTCAAACAATGGTGTGGAGATGGCCCATACACGTTGAAGGGATTGCCAAGGGCAATTCAGCCTTCCGCCTGCATCACAACCACCTCCATTAAGAAAAAGAGACAGGTTATAGTCATTGTTGACTACTTTCTGAGAACAACGGTCCCAATATGCCGACCAGACCCACCTCGCAGGGAAGTCTGCTGCCTCCCTGGGGCCTGGGTTAAAGAAGTTACAGGAAAACTTCCTGGCCTGGTGCGGCCCTCCGGTTATTACCCATTATTGGTTTTTCAGGTAGGCGATGCTGAAGTTGCGACGAGATCAAAAGAGACATCAAGGGCAATCAAAGGAGACTGCAGGGCCTTGGGACAATTGTTTAAAGGTTCAGGAATGTAGGTAGTGTTTTCCTCTATCCTTCCAGTTGCATGGAATGATATTGGAAGTAACATCCAGACACAGCTTGTCAATACATGGCTCTGAGGTTGGTGTCACGAACAAAATTTTGGGTGTTCTCATCACAGGATGGTCTACACAACACCAGGCCTTCTGGCACTTGACAGGATGCACCTTTCTCAAAGGGGGAAAAGGACTTTTACTGGGCTTACTGAAAAAGATTTAAACTAGACTTGAAGGAGTTAAGGGATAAAATGAGGCTTGCCAGTGATAAGCTGTCGGACTGCATGCCAAAGGTTGAGGGGTGATGTGATAGCAAGGTCCTTCAATCTTCTCCATGAGATGCTGGGTATACTAGAGCACATTTGAAATGTTTCTGTGCAAATACACACACCAAGAGGAGCAAGCAAGAGGAACTAGATGCCTGGGCTCAGTCTCAGAGCTACAACATCGCTGGTATAAGCGAAACTCGGTGAGTAGAGTCCAGTGACTGGTGTGTTATGGTGGACATCACACCATGTTCTGGGTCTTTCAGGAGGGATGGATAGGGCAGGCGAGAGGGGCTGTGGTGCTGTGTATAGTGGAGGGGCTTGAGTGGGTGGAGCTTACAGCTGATAACAACACAGTTGAGAGCCTCTGGGTAAGCGTTAAGGGACAAGCAAATAAGGCAGATGTCATTGTGGGAGCCTATTGTGGCCACCCAGCCACGATGACAATGCTAATTAATTATTCTGTAAATAATAAAGGCGGATCTGTAGATCAGCCCCCCCATCCGTATCTTTGTGAGTGGCTTCAGTTTGCCAGACGTTAAATGGGAGTACCCCACACCTGATACAAACAGGTTCAGGAAATTCCTAAAACACCTTGATGATAACATTTTGGACACTGGAAGCAAGGTCAGGCCACATGGGAGGACTACAGAGGTGCTGTTCATCATTGTAGGGAGAGAATTCATGCAGCCAGAGCTCATTTGGAGTTGAAGCTGGCTAGTACTGTGGGGGACAACAAAAAGGGCTTTTTTTTCAAGTATGTTAACAGCAAGAGGGTGGCCAGAGATAACATTGGTCTGTTACTTGATGGGGATGGTCGCCTCACAAATAGGGGCGCAGACAAAGCAGAGACGGTTAATGCCTTCTTCACTTCTGTCTTTAACAGCGATCATGGGCTCTGGGACTGCAGGAGCCCTGAGCTGGAGGACTGTGACCGCAGTAACGACAAACTCCCAGCCAGCTCTGCAGTTGTGCAGGATTTGCTGTTCCATCTGTATACACACAGGTCTATGGGGCCCAATGGGATTCATCCCAGGGTACTGAAAGAGCTGGCTGATGTCATCACCAGACCTCTCTATAGTATTTTTCGATGGTCTTGGGAGTCTGGAAGCTGGCAAATGTTGTCCCAGTTTTCCAGAAGGGCAAGAAAGAAGACCATGGTAATTACAGACCTGTCAGTCTCACTTCAGTGCCTAGCCTTATGGCGATTATTCTGAATGTTATTGAAAAACGCCTGAAAGACAACACAGTCATTGGTCACAGCCAACACAGCTTCACAAGGGGAAAAGTCCTGTTTAACGAGCTTGATCTTCTCTTATGACAAGGTTGCCCAACTGGCTGACCAAGGGAAGCCAGCTGATGTCATCCGTTTGGATTTCAGCAAAGCTTTCAATACTGTTTGTCACACTATCCTTCTGGACAAAATGTCCACCATACTGTTAGATGGAAACATGATGTGATGGGTGAACAACTGGCTGATGGGTCGGGCTCAAATGGAGTTACATCAGGCTGGTGATCAGTCACTAGTGGGGTTCCACAGGACTGCCCATTTTAGGGCCAGTTCTCTTCAAGGTTTTCATAAATGACCTGGATGCTGGAACTGAAGGTGCAGTAAGTAACTTTGCGGACAACACAAAGTTAGGAGAAGCAGTTGACTCCCCCGAGGGCAGAGAGGCCTTGCAGAGAGATCTTGACAAATGAGAGCCCTGTACCGTAATGTAAATTGAGTTCCGTACTCTGTGAGCTCATAACCATTATATGATTGTGGCATTTGTCATGGAGGACTGCAGTCTCATATGACTGAGTTGAATAAATGGTGTTTGCTATGTAATGCAAATTTTAAAAAATAAATAATGCTGTTCAGTTTTTAATTTACTTAATTATCATAGTGAGGTGATCCAGAAAGGCTTAGTTAATTTTGCAAAACAAGAAGCTGTGGTCTGAGTGCCTGGGAATCTGTGCTGAGACCTTTACCTGTTTGTTAAAGATCTGAAGAAAGAGAGCCACAAGGCAAGAACTTGGTGGAGTTTCTAAAGTTAGTCAAGACTAGAGGAACAGGGTGGGTGGAGAGAATGAGGGGAAACCAAGCATGATGTAGACAAGTCCTCTGGAAAGAGTAAGTGTATTCAAAAATAGTCCTTGGTTTCAGAGTAATCGTTGCCCATTACAAAGCAGGCATAGTTATTGCTGTGCTTATTTAGGTAGTTTCATAAGACTTTTGTCAGTGTTTCACAACAGATTAAAAAACTAGTAATTATCAGTCTGCGTAAGAAACGAGACAAAACTTAAGGTGCACCTCACAATTAATTGTATTGATTAATGACAAGATGAAGGCTTACAGGGTTCATTGAACTCCCTTCTGTTTGCATCACATCTTTAACCTGAGTGACCAGAGAACTTGATGTACTTTACTTTTACAGTCTCTTTGTCACTGTTTTGAGGCCCAATCTTAGCACACAAAAGGAAAGGAGAAGATAATGGAAGTTAATTAAAATAAAAAAATTGAGAGATTGTTATTTTGTATTATCCAAACAAAATACATACAATGGAATGTGAAAGGCAGGTGAATTAAAGTTGTAAAGATGTTGTACATACATGGTGTACAGTTAATTAGCCAAACTGTCACAGGTGTAGCTGTATTTGGTAAATGGGACTTGATAGACTAAAGAACAGGATGCTTCAGCTGAAGTAAATCTCCACTTTTTAATGATCTTTCTTTCACACATAATCTGAAGCTCTGCCTTCTGTACATTGTAAGTCAGAGCAGATAACATTTTGTAAAGCAAATAACCCCTCCAGGTGTATTTCTCCTCAGCACAGCCTTGTTCGCTTACTGCTACATTCCAACACTGACATAAAGTATTTGCCTTGACATTTGGTTTAGAGCAAAAGTCCCACAGCTGATTCCTTACGAAAAAAAGAAAAAAAAAAAAAAAAAAAAAAAAAAAGACAC
>VXAV01011901.1:277589-287872 GCA_013399715.1 Alectura lathami
AAAAAAAAAAAATAAAATCAAACAAATGAGACGGGAAACCTCCCGTCTGCGCCAGGCTGGCAAACGGGAAAGAACGGCTGCAAAAAGCCTGAAAGCTTAGAGAGAAAACGCGATGATTTTCATAAAGCAAAGGAAATCAGGAACAGTTTGAGAAATCATTTTGAGGAGGTTGATAGACCTTAAACTAAGTCCCCGGCTGTGATTTGCGCGGTCACTTCATTAAAGCCCAGTCCTCCGCAGCGCACCTTTGCTGCTGGGTGGAAATTGATTAGCGGCTGTATAATGGCCCCCGAATTCCAGCTTTACAAGGCCCAATTAAGAACAAAGTTTACACCTAAAGCACTTTAAACTCGCCAAATCTCCAGCGATATACCAAAAATTGGAAGAGGGAGTTTTTATAGTGTCCCAAACCTCCAAAACTCAATATCGCGGCTTTGAATAGGGTAGGAAATTGCACGGGGTTGTTGCTTGTGCTGGAGGCGTTACTGGTACGGGCGTGCTTACAGAGGCCCCGAGTGTCTCACGGAACGCTGCAGAAATTTGTTTTGGCGTAGGAGAGCGCGAATAGCCCCGATTTCTCGAACTTTTCGCAAAAATTCAATCTGAGCTCGCGAGGCTCGGCAAAGCTGCAATTCGTTAGCCCCAGGGAGCCAAACGCCGCCCGAGGAAGAGGAAAGATCCATCCTCCTCCTCGCCGCCCCTTTCTGGGGATTTCTCCATGCTCGTTGCCGCGTCTCACGTGGATTTTCCCCTTGGTCCCCACGCTGGGTCTTTCAGGACCAACACAATTTTCCGCCGTGCCCCAGCGCCGGGGACCCGCATTTTGCCTGGGGGGCCCTGAGAGCCTCCTGCGGCCTCTGCCGGAGCCGGGCGTGGGGAGAGGTGAGAGCTTCGAGCTGGTCCGTGAAGGTACCCCCGGCACCTCCCGGTTATTTGTGCCTGAAGCATGAATCTTGCCACCGCAGGTAATGCGCTGCTTTACGAGGCGCGTTTAAAAGGAGGATAAAGCCGGATTTTAATCACGTGTGGGGCTGAATCCCCGAGTTGCTTCCCGCAGCCCGGGTGGAGGGGCCAGGGCACAGTCTCTCTCCCTGTATCCGTTATTTACCATCGGCTGAAGGGGGATTTTAGTCTGGCCCACGGGGCGTGCGTTTCGGTGGTCGTGGGGCTCACTAGGAGGGAACACGCTAGCGCATTCCCGGACGAATTTCACCAGCTCAGCCTTCGGATCACGCATCTCAACGCGTTTTTTTTTTTTTTTTTTTTTTTTTTTTTTTTTNCCGTATGGGTTACCCATTCAACCTGGTTTTTTTTTTTTTTTTTTTTTTTTTTGTATGTAAGAAAAATGCACCCGTCAGTTTATAAACAACAACATAAACCCCACATTTTCGAGAGTTTTATTTTGTCCATCTGCGAAGACACCGCATTGCAAATTGTTTTCCGCTCCGTGTGTTGCCTAGAGCTATATTAATCGACGCGAGAAAACAATACGACATGCGTTTTAGGCCATACGGTGTGAATATTGCAAGCATCTAACCCAGGGGTCAGCATCACTGCAAGAGCCGGGAGCCGGGGAGAGGGAGCTGTGCGGCCCCTCCGCCCGCTGCAGGGGCAAAACACCTTCTAAGCCTAGGGGAAATTCAGTATGTGTACATATATGTGTGTATATTCAACATATGCATCTGGTTTGGGATGCTCATCTTGGCGAATCCCCATTTTTGACCTGTCACATCCGCGCTTAGGGAGTGACTCGGTTTGGTAGCTTCTCGCTGAAGCTTTTGTTCCAGCCCTCGGAGGACGGGGCGAGGACTTCAGGAGGACTTTTCACCACCTCTTTTCTACGGTGGATGGGATCGGTGCGCACCGCCCTTCGCACGGCGCTGATGAGCTGCCCCGTAGCCACGAGGTGTGCGTGAGCCGGAGAAGGCGAGCTTTGTTTTTGGCAGAAATTCTCGGGTCTGGCATTTATTCATGCCTTGCATTTCTGTCCAACGTGAGCGGGGCTGCAGGAATTCCTCCCACCTGCTGGATCCTCCAGAGGACGACACACCGGGGGGAGCTCACCCCTGGCAAGGCAATGCGATCCCGGCCCCGGGGGCTCGGGGTGCGGCCAGCGCAGAGCCCGGCAGCCCAGGGGCCAGGGGGAGGGTCTGGTCCTGTGCTGGGTGCACGGAGCTGAAAGGTGGGGTCCTGCTGCTCCTGCAGAGAGGTGCAGCGCCTGCAATGCTTTAGGCCTGCAGGTAAGGGCGTGATGGAGACAAACCTAGACAAGAGGCATCGAAGAATGTCCTCCTTTAAAATATATTTTAATTATCTTTTTTTTTTTTTTTTTAATGAACTTTTGTTCCATATACGGGGAAAGCTTTAGTTCAAAAGACGTTTCTTGTCTTTGACAAGAACTTCGGGAGAATCCAAAAAGCTTCTGTTACAGGCAAAAGTCAAGTAATTCCCCGCAAACCATCAATCACTCCTCCCTCCTCGCACTCGGGACTGAGCGCTTATATCGAATATCAGCCCGGCAGCCCCTCCTCGGGCAGCAGTGTCCTGCTTTAGCTATATCTGTCTGCAAGGAAAACTGATGCTTTTTTCAGATGGAAAAGTCGAAAGGTGTCTTCCGAGAGTGCTACAACAAGGAAAAAGCGGTTGCGCCGTTTTACAGCCCAGGCAGTGCCACTTAAGTCACCTCTGTTCGCAGAGTTTAGCTTTCCTCTTCTAGCCGGATGACTTCTCGTCTGTCTCTCTGTTTCCAGTCTCATGTTTTTAAACTTCTAAGAGTTGTAGTATTATTATTATCATTATTTTATTTTATTTTATTTTCCCCTGCGTGCTGGTCTTGATTAATAAGCTTACAGTAGTTTAAAATTCACTAAAATCACTCCGAAAGCACTCAGAACATTCCTGGGTGCATTGAACGCAGCTCATATGGCATCTACATCAGTTTCCGTCGCAAGTAATATCAGTTCAAATGCATTTTAAGTTCCCCCAAGTGTTCGCACTGAGATCCGTCGTTTGCACTGCTGACATAAACTCCAGCTCAAAGAAAGAGGCTCAAGTTTTCCAAAACCGACGAAGTTCCTGAGATCGATAGAACTTCCCAGGGATCGCCGGTGCCCGCAGAGGCAATCGCAGGACTTCCAGCTCCCTGACATCTCACCGAGCGGTGGGCTGCGATGTTGAAATCCCGACAGCGGGAGCGCGGCGGGTACGCAGGCGGACGGCCGGGATCTGTCAGTCCGGCAGCCGCGTGTCCGTCCGCCCCCTCGGCAGGAGCCGCGCTGGGCACCGGACTGCGCAGGGTCCGGGGGCAGCGACACTGAGATTTTATTTTATTTTTTTCCTATTTTCCTTTTCATTTTTCCCCCCTCCCCCTCCTTTTCTCCCCTGAAAACGATTGGTGCAGCTCTTTGCTCCATCATCGGTTAAGGCAACCCACGACCCCGTCCGTCCCGCTTACTAAGCACCTGCTGTCCCCGTGGCACGCCTCGGTGAGAAGGGCGAAGGGGAGACGAAGGGGCGTTATGGTAACACCAAATGGACAAATCACTTCGGGAGCCGATGAAGAAATTTCAAGTCTCTGCCAGGAAACGCAGAGCCAGTTCAAGTTCGAGCAACAATATTCACGCCATTGGCATCTTTTAATTGCGCACTCTGCAAGATCAGAAAACAATGAGTCAGTAAATCAACCCAAGGAGTGACAAAAGCGCTCGATACAATAACAGTCCCGATTTTGATCGGCTGCGCTATCGATCTGGCACGACGGTGAAAACGCTGCAAGCGCTGTCCGACCCAGACCCCTGCCACAGGGAGTTGCCCAGGGTTTGTTGAGTGTGTGAGTGTGAAATCGCGGCTGCCAGGGGGGAGGCTGGACCCAGCAAACGTCCCAGGTCGGCGCACGCAGCACCAGAGGATCTCGGGGGGGAACTCCTGTCTGGAGCTGAACCAACAGAGGATTTTTCTTGTGGGACTGAGCCAAAAAAATTGAAGATGCGGAGAAGGGGTTCAGGTTTGGCAGAATCAAAGCTCTTTTTTACCTTTTTATTTTTATTTTTTTTTTCCTTTTCCATTTTTTACTTTATTTAGAAGTAGGAAACCGTTGGTTTTGGCCAACCTTTAAATATTTATTTTTGTATCATCAAACTGCTTCATGTTTTTGAGTCATGCAACCATTTTCAAAACAGTTCCCGAGACCTCTTTGTTGAAATTAACTTTAAAAGAATTTAAAAATAATTTTTGAAATGCATTAGCAATTAAAAAATTAACACTTTTTTATTTAGGTAATAATGAAATCAAGCACTTGAGAATTTAAAACCACTTCCGAATTTTTCTTCTCTTAACAAAATTGTTTGTCAAATTCAGCATAAACAATTTTTCATTTTTCCAAAGTCATATTTTGTTGGTCAGTTCACTGTATTAGAAGCAAAACAAAAGAAAACAAAGAACCCAAAAGCCAGCCATAACGGCGAAAGGTGCAGCTAACCTCTTGTGGTGTGGAATTCAGTCCCTGTCGCAGGGGTCAGTTTCGCTGCAGCATATCTGCAGGATGGCTGCCCTGCTCATTCTTCCAAAGGGTTCTGCTTCTTGCGAAGGGAGCGTAGGAAAGCATGGCGCGTTGTTGAATGGACATTTCTGGGATGTCCACACGTAGTTCTCGGAATGGTGTTCAGGAAGAAATTAGTTCTGGCCACCTTTAGAATAAACGATTTACAGTTTCCTAACAGGCTCGTTAAGAGCTGACACGAATAATATTAATAATCAGCACGTTTATAGGAATGCCACCACAGCAAAAATTGTTTCAAGACCACTTGCCCAGGGCACAGGGAATAATTATGAATGACTTCCAGTTCTGCGACTTCGCTCGATGACTGGGTGTGCTCCTGGCTAGTGTGAACATTTTCTCCCGTGACCAATGAATTAAAAAAAATCCATGCCTCTACTTTTCAGAGCTTTGGGAAATAGAGAGCTGCCTGACCCAAAACCTGCCCCAAAGCTAAGGGGAAAACTGAAGACATCAGAGTGCCTTTGCTTTTATAGAGAGCAAAGAGCTGGACTTCTTTAGAAGCTACATCAGCTAACAGCAGCATTCCCAATCCAGGCATTGTACGTGCTGACTGCCTGTGTGGGTGCTCATGGACGGAAAACAATTCTAAGGAGATATATGGTCGTATTTAGCAATATGTGATGCATGGGGTGAATAGGTCAGGGAGTCTTCAAAAGCAGATTCTTCCTGGTTTAGCCCAAGAAGTGGCTGCAGGTCTTTCTGTAGGTTGGGGTTTACCAAGGAAGAAGTGATCTTGGGAACAGGTGGAGAGATTTGCAGATGGGCTTGTTTTACCTGTCTGCCCCACTGGACTGCCCCTAGTACCGCTCAGGAGATCCTTTAAAAGCTCAGCTATTCGCTGTGCATAGGTGTTGCTGCCCTGATTTTTGTTAGCATCTCTTAGTTTGGTGAGGGAATGATCGCAGCACTGTAGATGCACTTTGCCCTGGTGAAATGCAAATGTGGTTTCCTTGGGCTTTAAGCACTTTTTCTTATGGGGGTGAAAAGGCAGAAGGAGAAGACCTGCTGGGTATGCACATGTGCCCGCTCAGACCTGGATGGGAACACACCCACCGCCTTTTTCAAAAGCAGACTTCAGCCCTGAGATCGTACGGATCCTGCTGCTGCTGCCCTAACTTGCAATAAAATGCCTTGCGATAATCGGGGTGGGCCATCCTACGTTTTCAGTTGGTGCATCCTTCTGCTGACATATGAGCTGCGCATACTTGAGTTGCACATATCCCTGCTTGCTTCCTGCTCTTCTGCTGCACGATGCTGTGCAGGGTCGTTTTTTTACGACTTTCCTTCTGGTCCTGCTGGAATGCTACATCAGTCTGTAGGGATAAATAATCGTGACCGTGAAGACAGCACCGGGGTGACCACTATGGGAGGACCACATTTCCCTTTCGTCTTCAGTCCTTCTGCAAATGTCTGACTGCATGAAAACTGTCGGGCTGGGTCAGATAAAGGCTTCTGCATCATGCCTGTCCCTGCAGTGTCTGAGCGCTCCAGCCTTTTTGTCACGTAACGCGGGGCAGTGGTGCTCCATACAAGGCAACAAGGCTGTTATTTTTAAACTGAGAAGCTGTCTTTTTGTTTCAGAAAACTTAATCTCTTTACGCCGCAGGGATGTAGAGAGTCCGGAAGATGCAGAATCCAGCACGCGGCCGTGGGTGCCTAATGGTTTTTATTTCGCTCCAGAATTTAAAAGATAAACAGAAGATTTATTATTGTAGGATTTGGGGGTTTCCTGTGCTGGGCTCCTTGGGGCAAATCCAGAAAGCCTTCATTTACCTTCCAACAGCTCCAGCAAAGCCCATCGGTGAGGCAGCCTCGTTACCAGCACGCGGCCGTAATTCTGGGGTGCTGCTGTGGGGATCCTGGTGCCCCAGAGCTGGCTTTGCCCTTGCAGGCTGCTCCAGCGGTTCTGTGCAGAGCAATTCTGGTTACTGCAGGACTCAGGAAATTGCGCCGGGGCTGGGAGAAGGGAGGGTGGCTGTGGAGTTTGCCAGTGGTGTGCAGTTACAGGAATGGTCAATAATTGATAGCTTTTGTGAAAATAGGGTCATATAATGCAGCTTGAGGGAAAATTCCCCTTCTGCTCCTTGGAATGAAAGATCTGATTGTAGGGTGGCTGTTTATTAAGAGTGTTTCAAGATGGATTGCTTGAGTAATATTAAGGTGCTGAGCATCATTTATCCAGAGTAATGTGGGAATAATTGATTTAAAAAAAATTGGAGAGAGACTTGACCCCATATGGGACACACGAGCAAGCAACCTGGTGTGGCTGCAGCCTGTAACAAGAAACCAGTTCAGCCCCAAAAGGGAAAGGAAAATTTCTGGGGTGTTTGTTGCCTCTGTCCTTTTGCTGTGCAGGGCAAGGGACGTCGCTGGGTGTCCACCGTGGCAGCTCTGCTCCGATGCTGATGTTCTTCATTGTGCGACCCTTGTGGGGATGGAATGGGGAAGAAATCAGGGAGAGAGGAGCTAACAGGGGCAAGGGGGGAGAAAACTGGGTGGAAAAGGGGAGCTCTGTTGGGAAGGAGCAAGAGAAACAAGGCAGAAAAGGTCAGAGGAGGAAGGGAGTGTTCAGGGTTTCATTTCCTAACCCAGCGGCCGGCTGCGGCGTGGGGAGGAATTAGAGACTATTTTCAGACTTACCCTCTGCATCTGGGCAGCCTCTTTTTTTTCTTTTTTTTTTTTTTTTTTTCNATGAATGGCATGGCTCCTCCAGATGCAATATACTGTTACAGTCCAAAAGGGTGTATGAAGGCACTGGGAAGCCACTCAGTACGCTGTACCCAGCAAAGGCGTGATCTTTTGGTCTAGCTTAGGTATGTAAGGGGCCTGGGGGAAGAAGGGAAAACCTCTCACGGAGGCAGAAGCCTTCAGGAAACAAAGAAACAGACCAACAAGATTTCTTCCCATGGTCTTTGTTCCCCATGTTTTGATGTGAAAAAATCAGGAATTTCAGGGAAAATGTTTAGATGAAACATTCTCCCTTACAGTGAACCCCGTAGGATTTTTCTTAGAAAAACATTTTACATCCTACTCACTGCTTTTGTTCAAGCCTTCAGCCTGTTCATGACCAACAGAAGTTGCACGTGGAATGTTTTCAGGCCCGTGTTCCTATGCAGTTGAATTGCTTGTAAATATTGATTTATCTGTGTACAAATTCAGGTATTTCAGTTCTTTATATTATCAATGTTTAAATTATCTGTGTTCAGAAGTGCCTCTATGTGCCCTACAGAACATATTAGCCACGGCAGCAGTGAGTGTAGTTACTTATTATATAGGTATACCTAGAGGCATTTTCTGATTGCTAGTTAAATCGTGGGTCGCTCATTTCTTAATGCTAAGGAAGTAATTAAAGTTCACTTACGATAACCAACTGCTCCAGATAATTCAGCCTCTCCCTCTACTCCAAATTTCTGCTTGTTACCGTGGTTATTCGTGTGGCTTTCCTGGGGCTGGGGGCGGAGGGGAGAGGAAGGTGGAATTTTCTCAGAGCAGCGACGTTTCTTGGAAATGCTGCTCTTTCATGGAGACTGGAGAGAGCCTCGTAATCTAAATGAAGAGTTATGGACAGCAGTAATGATTTCTTAGTGCAGTGATTTGTAGCTGTATGGGAATATTCGCTCATGAATTGACCCTTAATCTTTTTATTTGTGAAAATTCGGATACTTGCTGAGTATTCATGGAAATGTTTGACGGTCCTGAACTGGACTGTACACAGCAACATCTCAGATAGCTGCTCTTCACTCTGACGCAGTGATGTTTGTTGTACAGATAAATGGGGAGGAAATCTTACTATTAACATGGTCATCCAACAAAATGTATGCTTACTAATTTACTTTTTTTTTGCTTTATTTTTTCCCCTGCTGGAAAATACAAGTAAGTTTTTTAAGACTTTTTTTTTTTTCTTATTTTCCATTTTTTCCATTTCCCCTTTTCTTTACCCCAGTTTCAAACCATAATATTTTCGACTCATCCGAGCCATGACATAAATCAAGTTTTCTCCCGCAAATCATCATGCTTATCTCCCTTTATTTTTGAAGAAAGAGACGATTCGTTGTTCGCATTTAGGATGTTGCACATACTTAGACTGTTGACTCTCTGGCACAGCCCAGTTTTCTGTTTTGCTTGCGTTTAGCATTACTGCAGAGCGTCAACCCACGTGGAGGGATTAAGGACACTGCAGTTGTATAAAGAATAATGTTCTGGAGGTGTTGCTGGTTAGTCACCTTCCTCTAAGCAGACAGCATTTACGCCAGCCATTTACACTGCGGTTGGCTAAATTTTTTCCCGTGTACATACCGAGATGTGATCTTCATTTGCTGTGCCAGGCTTTGAGCACCGCAGGTCCAATGCTCTTAACTCTTCCCTGATATCTTTGTGACAAAGAGAATGGGGGGAGAAGGGGGGCTTCAGCCAGAATTTGTCACTATTCCAACTGAGGGATGGCTTTGACATCATTTAATATCAAATTCAAAGGGACCCCTGATGATATTGGAGCAGGAACTCGGGATTCAGAACCGGGGAAACTGCAGGTATAGAATGAAGAAATAACAAAAGTACAGATTTGTGGGGAAGAACAGAGGTCTTGTGTTGTTTCGGCACATAATAGTAGGCTAAATCTCCATTTTATAAAGGAATATTTTGTGAAATATATCAGAAAATTCCCGAGATACATTTCCCCTTCCTTTGTGTAGGGTGCTGGGAGAAAAACTCTTACATCTTGTGTATCTGAAAAATAACCGAAAGATCAGAAGGCAGTAATTTCTCATGTGCAGATGCAGAGAGCAGTGTGAAGGGAGAAGGCTGATTCTGCAGAGTTCTCTTGTTTCTTTCTCTTTGTGTTCGTCGTTTGGATGAAAGTAGCAGAATTTCCAGCTCAAGCTGCTGGCTCAAAACGCTTCCTGGTTTAGTCAGGAAAAAGCAGGAACCAGCCAGTGATCAAGCTCAGCATTTTCAGAAGTGCAGCTCTATCAGATTCGCTCTTTTCCATCAGATGATGACTACCCTCAGGCAGATAAAATGTTTGTTTTTCATGAGGGTATGACTCTTCAAAACTTATTTTAAGAGTTCCATTTCCTTCTTTTCCTTCCAAAGGAGTGCATGGATATCTATTTGGGGCTAGATTCGACAAGCAGCCGGGAACTCTAGCCCATCCCAGCCTGGTGTTTGTTAAAAGCCTAAAGGTGGCAATGACTCTTTTCCAAATATCTATCATCGTCCATTTTTACCAAATGTAGTTCTCTCCCTCTCTGACTTCTTTTTGTTAGGAATTAGGTATTTTTGCAGGGAGGAAATTCCTGATGCACTTCCCAGTTCAGTAAAAGTGAGTGTCTAAGAGTGAACAGCAAAGCATCAGAGTTCAGATACCATTTTTCTTGTTACATACTTTCCTCATGTTGTGTGCATGTGTAAGCCACTCTATCCCCTCTATACAGATAGATTTATAGTATTACATACTGTATATATTATATTAATAATATTCAGAGTTTTTTTTTTTTTTAATAAGACTGTAGTCTAACCTGGGCAGACTCTAAGTTCTGAATTTAAATATCTAACTTTATAATGCATTTTACCAATATCCATCTTTACCCTCCCATTCTGCACTTTGAGTTTGTTACAGCAATAACTGTTTGATGTTAGCATCACGTTTGATGGCTAGAAATAGGAGAATTCTGCTGTGGTAATGAAAACAACTTCTCTCTCTCTCTCTTTTTTTTTTTTTTTTTTT
>VXAV01011901.1:289479-319010 GCA_013399715.1 Alectura lathami
AAAAAAAAAAAAAGTTTATATAGTTTATATGCTTTCAAAAATGCTATCAAGATTTGAAGTATGATAGTGGCAAGCATGACCATAACTCAAAATTCTAGTTGAGCAAGCTAACTTTAACTTGTGCTGGAGCTGACAGTGCAAAGCTGCTCTCATCTGACAGGTGTGGGTACAGTTGGTGCACAAAACTCCCCCAAACACACCGCGATGAGCAGTAACGACAGGGGATGGAGCTGTCAGGTGAGAAATTACTGTTCTTTCTGGATGTTGGCCTGAGATAGAAGATGGGGAAGGGAGTTTTGCTATTAGCCAGGTTTTGGGCTTCAGTCACAGGACTCTAAGTCCTGTTGTCTCTTCCAGCACAGCAGCGCAGCTGATTTGCAGAACACAGCAGAGACGTTAGTATGTAGACTTTATAATATTTTCTCGTCTCACCACGTCCTGCCCAGATAAACACAGAGCAAGCAGCTAAGACTGGTTTAGCCACTGATTTTCATAGAATTTGCAGAATTTGAGTTCATTTGGGCCCTCTGTCCTTTTGTCAAATGTAGTTGAAGCTGACCAGTGAGTCAATCTGGACTTAAGGGGCTGGAGTATTAAAAGCAAAGGGAAAGCTAACCAGCTGATGGAAGCCTGCGAGCCCAATGTCCTAAGAAATATAAACACAATGTTTGATACATAGGCAGACAATCTCTCTCCTTGCATCTTTTCATCCCAGCATTCAAAGGAGTTGCTGTAGGCTGAAGTTATTTTATGTGCTTGTGAAAGGAGAATGAACAAATAACACTTCATGCTTCCACACAGATTTTGTCAATTGTCTTCAGTGTTTAGATCTGAGTGCCACTTCAGGAAACAAAACAAACTGCGTCGTGCTAATGTACAGCTGGGAGAAGGGTGCCCACCGAAACTCTGTGCCATTTTGTTCCTGACGTAGATCTGTTAAACACAAAATTTCCTTCTCACAATATTTGATCTCTTTTCACAATATTTGATAAGTAGAGAAATTGCTGACAAAACACAGCATACCGCGAGGGCAAAGGGGTGGGAGTCAGAGAATCACTGAATATCCCGAGCTGGAAGGGACACACAAGGATCACTGAGTCCAGCTCCTGGCCCCACACGTCACCACCCCAGCCCCTGCGTCTGAGAGCGGTGCCCAAACGCTCCTTGAGCTCCGCCAGCTCGGAGCTGTGCCCACTGCCCTGGGGAGCCTGTGCCGTGCCCACCGCCCCCTGGGGCAGAGCCTTTTCCTAACACCCCCCAGCCTGACCCTGATATCCAGTCTGAACTTGGCTCCATGTCCTGCCACTTGCTGGCAGCTTGATCTTCCATCGTCCTCACCATCATCATGCCAAGTTGCTTCGGAACCTGTCCATTGCTTTCAAGCAACATTTGCGTATTCAGTCAATGACAAATCAATGACAAGTAAAACTGTGTGTGTGAGCCATCGTCCTATATTTAAAACATACTCAAATACGGCAGGATCAAGAACACCATTTGAATGCAAAACTTTGGGCTTAATTCTTGCTTTGAGAATTCAGTGCCTTAAAGTGTATCATTAAAACTCTCGAGTTTTATGGATGCCATTTTACTTGATTTTTCTGGGAGAAGGTTTGAATTGTCACACATTCAGCTATGTACTCTAACTTTATCCTAATGCTGATTCTGACAAACCCTTCAGGAACATTTTCCTGGGGATGGATGTGCCTTCACCACTGCCCCATGCCTTGGGATGCTTCAGAAGCCCCAGCAACTCAGAGGGAAACATTTCCCCTTATTTGGTAAATGTTAACATTTTTCTAATGAAAATTAATGCAGAATAAACTTTCATTTTTTTTTTTTTTTTCAGTGATTTTCTATAAATAGCTAGATCCCATGAGTGAAAATCCCCCTGGCAGGGAAACCCAGATTAAGAACCCATTTACCACAGAAGACTAATTTAAACCCGGCATTAAGGGTTTAGTGTAGTTTGTTGGCTCCTGCATGGAGCGCTGGATATGAATTTCGCCAGAATATTTATAGATACAGCATTCCTCCTTTGTTTCACCATCTGCTCGCCACCTCTGTTTCTCTAGCTGAGCTTCGGGGTCTGTACCAATGTCAGCGGAAGCTTTAAAATGTGCCATTAAAATAGCAACAACAGCAGAGATCTGCTGTTAAAATAATAGCAACAACATCCCTCTGTGGGATGCTTGGGAACACGCGACTATGGACAGGCCTGATCCGGCATTCCTTTCCTGCCCTGGGAGGTTTTTGGGAAAAAATAAAATAGATGCCTGGGCTGGCTCTGTTTGTATGCAGATAGCTGAAAATATGGAACTGCTTTCCCCCATTGTCCTCTGGCTGAACACTGGGGAGAGAGTGGAACAATGCATGGAAATGCCATTGAGGAAATGTAAAGAAATGCTCAGCAGATGAATTCAATATAGGCTGAGCTCAAACCACTGATAATATTAATTTACATTTTTTTTTTTTTTTTTTTTTAGCTGATGGACTTAGATTTGAGTAGGACTTATACTGTAAATAAAATTAGAAATANCTAGCTTCTGCACCTATTGCAGTTCATGGTAGCAGGCTTAGGTCCTTACATTCAACAGCAGTGGGACTGAACTTACAGATCACTGGCCAAACACCCTGGAAGCACAGCTACAGCTGAGGGCAAGAAATCAGAGTGTGAAGATGAAAGTCATAAATAAACATTAAATATTATGCCATTTTTTTTTCTTGATTGCAAGGGAAAACCGTTGTGACAACAGTATTTGGTTTGCTCCATGAGACGTTCTTTTTTCAAGGAGCCTGGGTGGCCAATTACATAGAAGAAGTTGAGGAATGTTCCTGGAGAGCATCTCAGCACATGCGAGTGACTAATGAAGTCACATTGTAGTCTGCAACATGATTTCCTAGAGCATTTCAATGTGTTCGACTAGCAGAACATCAGAGATGGTGTAATTCCTGACACGGAAATAGGGTCGTGATGGGTGGTATGAAAGAAAAGTATGATCACAGCAATCGGTAATATGTCCTGAGGTGCTTTTCTTTTCATATTTTGATTTAAAAATATTGCAAGAGTACTATAAGAAGACAAGATAAAACATGTAATTGTGCTCTTTTGAGTGGAGAGGAACTAAGGGCTTCTTTAGAAGTTACCTTTTTTTTTCTGCAGAAGAAGCATTTAGGACAGCGGGACTAAGCTAGCCATAACAGGAGGGCAGACAGGGCAAAAAGTCAAGATGGAAAGTGTCTCTGGGTGAGCTCCTATCTGGAAAATGCACGGGCACCCATTTGCCATGAATGTTAAAGGTGTGACATCACTGGGGTGTGTGAGGTGCCTGCACACCTTTGTGGACCTGGGCGTTAGTGTGGAGTGTCACGCTGCCTGCTGAACAGGTTGCCCCTACGTTACTTTGAATAAGCCCTGCTTGATTCACGATGGCCATTAATTTGTGTTTGCAGCACTTGAGATTTTGGTTGTCTCTTAGAAGGAAGCTCGTGCTTGTATTCCTAATGGCTGGCATCTGGGTGTGGGATGGGGTAAAGGATATCTCCTCTGGTGCAGCAAAACCCGTGAATCCCTAGCCCTACAAGAGGCAAGTCTGTTGATTTACATGTTGAAGTAAGGGAAGGTTTTCTGAACTTGTGGCAACTATTTGATGACGAATTAGGCAGAAGAACAATTCTGTCTTGTTGTGAAGTCACTGTGAAGGGTAATGCTCACTGCAGGAGGAAGAACTAAATCTAGAGGACCAAGACTGCTGACAAGGATCAGCTGTACATCAATCATATGGCTGTGTGGAAAATATCAGTGATAATTGGCAACCGGTCATTTCAGAACAGTGACATTGCTGTTGGTGGTGTTCAGTCTCTAAAACACTCAAGATCTTGCTCAGCTGTCGCGTGGTGCAGACATTGGCAGTTTCATGACGTACTAGGAATATATACAGAATGAAACAGCGGAGAGCAACACAAAATGGCAGCATTTTAAACAAGGAATTGATTAACGCCTTGCCAGGGGTGAAGGGTAGTGGGAATACCATCTTTGTGTGGAAGTCTGTTTCCTCCCCTATCATGCAAGCTTTTTCACATCAGTCCCGCTATGCATCCATACAGCACAGTTGGTAAAGCAGAATATCAGAGGAAGGTGTGAATTGCAAGGGGGAGAGAGGCTGCTGCACTTTGATTTAATCCAAGCTGTGCAAGTCTGTCAGCAACAATAACTGGAAATGAACAAGAGACCAAAACAAGGGGGTAAAGTAAGAGATCTCCGTAAGATAAGGGAGCCCAATTTATTATTTTTAATGACAGGCATATGGAAGAGACACTTCTACATCAGTAGTAACAAGAAACAGTCCACCATTTAATAACTGTAGAAGATATCATTTATTTTTATGGCAGGTCAAGAGCCCGATCCAAAAAACAGATGAAACTTTGCTTTCATGAGCTCAGCAGGCCCGAGCCATCCAGCGCAAGCCACGGCTGCAGTTGGGACAGTCTTTGAAGTCAGTTGAATCTGCCTTCACACTACTGGGCACGCAAAGCCTCGGAGTGCTGGGGAAAGAAATCTTTAAAAAATTACGGTCGAGAAAATGTGAGATGAAAAGGGGAGCACGGAAGCAGCATAAAGGAAAACAAAGGCAAAATCCACATTCTTGTGGCTAGAAATCAGTTCCAGTGACCTGAGTGAATTTTCAGTTGTTGGTACTACGTGAGAGTGGCCCAGAAAGACAGAAGTATGGAAGTAGTAGACAACTGGGCAGAACGGCAGTGAGATAGGCATTATCTGTGTGATCTGAGATAAATTCCCTTTATTTATGTTCAATAAAAACAAGAATTGCACAGTGCAAGCCATGCAGATGAGGTCAGGCTGTGCAGCATCTCTCTGTGTGCCCGTGACTGCCTGTCAGTAACCTAAAAAATCTTGAGACATGGCTTTGAGACTTTAATTGACCTTGCTCATCCACTGCCTTTGTAATCCTTGGCCTATTAAGACAATGAAGGTTTTTTCCTGCCCAATCTGAGGTTTTGCAGAGAAGAAAATTGGGATGAAATGCCCAGAAGAATGTTCCTGGCCACAGACATCCTTTTGTTAAGGATGTGCTTGCCTGGCTAGGAAGAAGTATCCATCATTACAACAGATCATTTGAGTACATCAACCCTGCTCCTTCTTGCTTATTCCTGGCTGCTTTGAACTACTCTCCGTTCAGCTGGTTTCTTATTATTTCTTCTGTAAAAGTACAGCTTCCCCTTCTTGTTTCACAATTCCCTTTCTTTAATTTTTCCCTAGAAAATCCACCATGCTCGTGCTTCCAGACCATCTTGCCTACAGCAACATTGCTGCTGATAATTCTCTCCAGATGTTGTCTGATACATGGCCATCAGGCCAGGCACTTCCTCAGACATTTACCTTCCATTAAAGAAAAACATAAACAATAACAAAGACAGTTCTTTACTTAGAAGCATAAAACTCCCAGGCCAAAACAAAGCTACAGCGTGCAGAACTTGCAAAACAGAATATGCAAGCTTCATGCGAGCATTAACATGATATGATGGTGTTTTCCGTCTCTGTTACCAGCGCCTTCTCAGCAGGCTCGCTCCATCTTTAAGGAGGAAAGGAGAGGGCTGGTTAAAAGAGGAGAATTGGTATCTTCCACGTTTGATCACTTCACAGCTGGGGTCTTGCAGCAGGAGGGGTATCCTCTCTTCCTTCTGCACAAGGTGAGCTCCACGTGAGGAGCAGCTCAGGGGGTATTGCTGCCTGCTGCAGGGACCAGGGCTCTGGTCAGGTCCACAAAGAACATCTGGGCCCCTGGCACAGCCCGGGATGGCAGAAAAAGAGCTTGTCTCAAGAGGTTCTCCAGTGGGAAGAGTCACCATTACAGAGCGTGTGTTGAATTGCTCCCGAGACAGATATGTCAGTGCAGAACTATAAAACTATTAAAGTTTTCTTTGAGCAAATCACATCCTGAAAATGAAGAGCCTGTGTGTTTCCTCTCTCCCATTCTGTGCTGCTGCATCTACTTCTTCATTAAAACTACATATATTTTAAAAATTATTCATTTTTTTTTCCTTGAGTTCATATACATCAATTACTCGCAAGGGCAAAAATGTCAGGTGAGACCGCTTAATGGTTATTGCTGGTGGCTATGGCTGACAGAAGAGAGGAACTTCTACTCTGTTATCACCAATCTCTTCATAAGAGTCGACAGAAAGAGTTAATCTAAATGGGTGACAGCTGTCATAATGCAAACGGATCTGTGCATCAGACTGAGTGAAGAATTATTTATTTCTAACCAAGATGGTAAATGTGGAAAGATGAAGGTAGAACATCTTTTCTTTTTTTTTTTTTTTTTTCCCCTGTTTATCTTTCCATATTAAGGTAGGCCAAGTAAAGGGGTGACTTTAATTTTTTTTTTCATTCTTAACCTCTTTCTTATGCAGCAGTCATCTAAGAAATTTCCTCACGTTGTTCTCATTCTGCATCAATCTACAAATGCGGCTTTGCCTACAAGTATAAAGCATCCTTCAGCTCTGTGCCTTATTTCAGCTGAGCTGTGTCATAGTATGCCACACTTCTAGGCCTGCAAGGCTTCCCATTGTGGGAGGCCTCAACGGTACCGAGCTGTTGGGTTTGGCTCTGTGCATTGCCAGATGAAATTCATGACAACAGCTTTTCAGGTCTTTAAAGTGCTCCCTGGTACACACATCAGTAAGCAATGAAACAGGAAAACAATATGAGGGGGTATATTCATTTCCACAAGTTATTTTTATTGCCCACCTCAGAAATCTCTGTGCTTATCCCACTGCTTTAAGACCTTTAAAATATCTGTTTTATTTTCAATTTTATATATTGACCCAGCAATCTCACTGAAATATTAATGGCCAATGGTTTGGTACCTGAGATTTTTTTTTGGGGAAATGTAGAAATGTGACCCTTTTGTTTTGATGAACATTCTATGTATGGAAGCTGAGCTACATCTCTTTTGAGCACTGCTGCTGCTGAGGCATTCTGTGCAGAAAGTTTCTCAGAGACATCCCTCAGGTCCTGCTTCTGATCCATCCTCCAGCTGCAATACTGTAGGAGTTTGCTTAATTCCTTGTGGCCAATGCACACAGCCATCAGCTTTCTGCAGGACCTTGTCACCTGTCTTCCCCTTGAAGACATGCAATCCATGAATAGATGAGCTGTAGGACCTTTAGAGAGCAGAAATTAGAGTCCTCAATGTATCTTCAAGGTCATACTTTTAATGCCATGACTGTAAGTTTCCATTCTGTTTAACCAAATATACCTCCACATCCAGAGATCAGATCTCCAACCTAAACTATTTTAAAGTTTTGCTGCGATCTTTGTTTGAAATTGTTCATTTATTTGCTTATTCTGGAAGCAAATGCTTCTACTGCGCATGGTCTTGATAAATAGGTTTAACGACACACTGTTTGGACACAAACCCATCTGTTTCTGCTGCCTCCCTTGCACTCAGACTATCAATAATGTTACTCCTTCCCACCCTTTTTAATTGGGTTATCCAAGAATTCTATATTTCTCATGTGGTTCTGTGGGAAAGAAGTCCTTAAAGCAATTTAAATGTTGCTGGGTTTTTGAGAGCTGACCAGTGATCAGTAAATGTTTTGGTCTCAAATCACCCAATGTCTCTTCTCAGCGTGTTACCAGATGTCCTTTGCTGTCTGTTTTGAAGAAACAGCCATGTTATCCACTTCTTTCTTAAAGCCTGTCCACCATCTTTCCCTTACATGACATTTTCTTTTACGCAGGTTTAGGTTGGTTCTGTTTTACAGATTTGCAGAAAATTCAATCCCTCCATCCCCTGTAGATTTGTGGTCTTTATTTTTTACAACATTTTTAGAACCTTTCTGCTTATCTCAGACTGAAAAAGAATTTGTTGTGCCTTTTTCTTAAATTATTACTTTTTGAATAAATCTTATTAGTAACTTTAATATTTATCACTGCATTATAAACATTCCACAGAGTTTTCTTATTTCATTGACCTTAATGTTTTCTTCTAGATAACTGAAAAGCTATACATATTTCTTTTGCCCTGGGTTATAAGCAGAGCTCTGTAAAGCTGAAATCAATATAATTTGTTTTAAAAATCGATCTTTACAATCTAGGCACAGGGAGTGAGGATATTGACTGACTGCTTCCAGAGAGATCAAGGTGGCATAATTTAACAGGTTGCTAGTGTCAGGGAACATATCAGTGTTGAAACAGGATTACGTGATTTTAAATTATTAATTTAATTTAATATTTTATTAATTTAAATAAAAAATAAAAATTTAAATAATTTAATTAAATTAATAAGGATGACAGTGACTGCATCTCCTGAGCTACAAGCTTACCACCTTTCAAAAATATTTACAGGATCTAACAAGGTGACTAGCTTTGTTACCTTCTTCTGGGCAATTTCCCAGTCACCTTGGTCTATCAAGAGCTGGATTTATGAACTGGGTAAAACTGTCTCTCCTATTTTCAATTTCATGAAATATTAAGAAAGAAAGAGAGAATGAAAAGAAAGAGACAAAGAAGAAAGAGAAAGAGAGAAAGAGAGAAGAAAGAAAAGAAAAGAAAAGAAAAGAAAAGAAAAGAAAAGAAAAGAAAAGAAAAGAAAAGAAAAGAAAAGAAAAGAAAAGAAAAGAAAAGAAAAGAAAAGAGAAAGAGAGAAAAAGAGAGAGAGAGAGAAAGGAAGAAAGGAGGGAAAGAAAAAGAACTTGACTTGTCCCTGGCTGGAATGGTATGGAGTACACATTCTTTTCAGTTATCCTTTCAGAGGTCATTGATCAGAACATATCTGCCATCTTCAAACACCAGTCTTTCAGGATGAAAAGAAGATATTTGACTAATAAAACTGACACCCTTTTTTCTTTTGATGGCTCGAGGAGCAATATGATATCTGTTCTCATATTGCATCTCGAGTAGCTTTCATCACTGGTCTGCAGAGGAGGTTCTTGTAATTGAATAGTCGTGCTATCATTTTCTTTTGTTTCTTATAAACTCTTTTCCGAAAGTTGGTCAACTGTCTGACATTTAAAGTCATCATTTGAATTGGTTCATCTGCTGCTCTGCAGGGCTTCTAGCCGCTGCTTTTCTAGCACACTTAAGGTACCATCATCTCCTCCACTGAGCTGATACTTTTATACCTAATTCTGCTACCTGTTGCAATAGCAGAAATCCCCTCTTATTGATAGAAGAGATAAAAAAACCTTCAGATCACTTTTCAAGCTGCTTACTGTATGTGGTTTACTTTCTTGCATCCTCTGTTTCGTACTGTGTAGCACTGCCCTAGCATCCACTTAGCTGCAGCCTGATCATTCTAAATTTCTGCTGTTCACTGTTTCTGTCTTAAAATCCCTATTTCTGCCCTCCCAGATCTCCAGGCATGCATCCTGGGCCTTTTGGAGTCATAGCACAATTGCAAATCAGAATGAGCAGCAATTATTTGTTAGCAGAAGGTACTGACCACAGGGGCGGACGGTGCCCAGAGTGGTGCCCACACATTGCCAGCAGGAGTGTGTCTGCTTGGGGTTTTATTTCCTGCAGATGGAAGAAGGGGCCTCACCATCCGGGGTAACTTGGCAGCGCAGGAGGCTTTGGGTGTCCCCAGAGCTTTTGCTTGCTTTGAAAGTCAAGGCAAGGAAGGCACCCTGCCTTGCTAGAGAGGTTTCTGCTGCCCAGACGGGGGAAGTGCTGCTTGTCATTAAGTCTCTTGAAACTGTGACCAGTTGTGAAAGCATGTTTGAAAGCAGGATATGCTCTACAGTGATATCCAGGGCTCATAAGAGATTTTAAAGGAGCTTAAAGAGGAAATCAGACCTGATCAAGAGAGTTTGAGGATGGTAATTTACCAGGGGAACTCTATATAGTCTAAGGGTGTTGCTTTCCTGTGCATTGATTTTTCTCTGATTCTGAACTAAAAAAATGCAATAGGATATTAAAACCAGAGCTTCTGGAGTATGGTTTGGATGAAATCATGAAGTGGGAGAATGTGGTAAATTTGCCCATGCAAAGCCCGCTGTAAGCTTTTGCTTAAAAAGTCACATCAAAGCCATAAACATTGCAAGATGTAAAGCCCAGCAAATGTGCAAGCAGAAAAATAACTCTCTGGTCTTTCCATCTGGGCCTACCGAGGGGAGTATAGGATGAGCCTGAACAATGGATGTTCTGGGATGCAGCAGGGAATAGCAAAGTGGCCAAACCCAGGACCTAATGCAAATATTACATTATTCTTGCAGGCTTTGCTGCAGATTTGCTGTCATATCTGTGTACCAAAGAACTGCCTTTAGCACTGGATGTGGTGCAGACCTGCGGTCCTTGTAACACCTCTCCCGTCGACAGAGATCCTCTGGATTCATGCCACTGGTGGGGGAAGGTGAAGGGCATTGTGGAATTTTGGTCTGTGTTGGAGGAAAAGGAACTAGCTTTACCTCTCAGAGATTTTTTTCAGCTTTATTTCTGGTTCAAACTCCCGCTGGTTTTGAAGCACAGAGGATCTCAGTAGGGTAGATAAATGATCCCTCCTGTGATATCTGCTTCCTTTCACAGCAAAACTCAAAGAGAACTTTTGTCTTTCCAGCTTTAGCAACATTCTTTTGCAATAGTGACTACTTATTTTTCATACAGGTGAGCACAAATATGCTATGAGCTTAAACGCTGCACCTCAAGTCTTTTCCCCTAGCAGAAGGGAGATGCAAGAACTGTGGGCTGAACAACGTGATGATTGTTCCTGTTGGGAGCTTTCTTGGTCTTACGCTGATTTGCTAGAGAATTTTACTGTTTTCTACCCCTAAATGACATATAAAGCTTATCTGTTCCTTTTACAATAAAAAGCAGTATCCACCATCCTATATTTGCTATTGTACAATATCAGGGAAAATGCACATGTTGAACTTCTAGTTAATATTTATTTATTTATTTGTTTTCCCTTTAATCTTAAGAGGGTTAAATCTTCACACAATACAGGTTGTGAAGCCCCACCGAAGTCACCAATGTTATCCAAAGCCAACAGCTTCTTCACAGTTCAATGCTTTCATACAAAAGCCTCAAACTTCAATGAGGTCAGGGACTAAAAAAACTATATATATTTTAAAAATGAAATCACAAGGATCTGAGATACCTGTAGCTTCATGGAATTTTTCTGTGGAATAAGGAATGGTCTTTGGCCCTAACAGCTTTCTTTGCTTCTTTAAATAAAATCGATGGAGACCCACCTTCCTTCTAATCATAAAAGACAGCAGCAGCTGAGATGCAGACAGTTCTTAACGACCAAGGAGTTCATTCCATTGTCTCATTACCATTCCCTGTAGCACAGATTGCAGAATCTTACTCAGTCACATTTTTGTTTGGCTGAAGAATGTCTTCACCAGAACACATCAGAAGCTGGGCATTGTAGCCTGGCCCGTAGCAGTTTGCTGTAGGAGCTATCGCCCTGCTGTTGGGAACACGTGGCTTCTTTCCCCCCAAAGAGGGCTTCACTTTCCTGCCTTGGTTCCTGTCATTCCTTGCTTCAGGAAATTAAAGAATTCTCTTCTATTTCACATTTTTTTTTACTGTAGGCATATTCCTGCATAGTAATAAACTTACCTTGTCTTCCTTTCATATACGAAGCAGGCAGAGCTCCTTCAGCCTTCCTCTCTGACACATTTTCTCCAGACCTAAAGCAATTTTGCTCTTTCTTTTCTCCATCTCACTCACTATTAAAGCATCTTTTAGAAAATTTGTGTGCAGGGCTGCATGTACAGTGTTCCTGAAGCAGCAACGCTGTGCTGCATCCAGTCTTAAAAACTTCACCAGCTCCCCCTTACCCAGTTTAAACACTGTCACTCGATTTTGCCAGACCATGGCTGTCCTCACTGTGTTTCTTGTCACTGTGACCCCAAACTCTTTCCAGACACACCACTGTTCCAAACATAATCTTCACTTGGTAGGTTTGGCATTCATTCTTTGTTCCCAAACATATAATTTTGCATTTGCCTGACTCAGCATGCCCTCTTTGACAAGATTTATGTTCCATCGAACCACATGACGCAGCTTTATTTATCTCTTCATTCTTCAGCCATTTTATGAATGGGACCCCACAAACTTTTGCGTTCTTCTGCCCAGAGCTGACATTGGTCTCATCAGCAGAGCTGCTCCTCGCGTCCCGTTCACTGAATACCGACACTATTCTGGTCTTTCAGCATTCCCCTGCATTTCCAAGATACATTCAAGTCCATCACAGCAGGCCAGAGATCTCTTCAGCCAAGTCATTTAGAATAGTTGTGCACAAGTGGTCTCAGCCTGCCAAGTTGAAAATACTTATTCCTAGGGGACCAATCTGAATTTATCTAGCATTCTCCTCTGTTACTAATAAAAATAAATGTTCTCCATCATTCTTAAATGATACAGTCTTACTTCTGAGTCCCAGGCGTAAGCGATTGTTATTTTGTGTTTATATGAGTGCATCTGAGTGCATTGATCTTATTAATTTGTCATTCTGTTTTACAGGCTATCAGCTAATGTTTATTGCTGTCTTCTAGTGAAGAATGTTATGCCTGTAAATTCCCTGACGCATTTAACACTTACTTACTGATGCAGACTTTCTTCCTGATTTTGGCTAGTTCACCCTTGACTTATTCAGATCATTTACAACTCTGGTCAAAATCACCCCTTTGCCTGTTGCTTCCCTCGTGCTGTTTGTTCCTGTGGACCCCTACCATTTTTTTCTTTGCAAATCCAAATTGTTTTGGGATATTGGAATGAATCACTTCTAAGCACCCATGCAATTTTAACCGGGTTTCAGGCTGTGCTTGAAAACACGATTTGACCCTTAAAACTTTAACAACCAAGTGTTAATCTCCCGCGCTGTCCTCCATGCAAACTATTTTTATGAAAGTGATTATCTGGATAGAAGCACTCACACCTGCCATCAGGAAGTTTTGGTGCATGCTGATGGTTCGCTGTAACACTAGAATTGCAGCTGCTTCTGGACGGGGGGCTCTCGGTCCTGCTGCCATTCCTGGGGACACAGGGCTTCCATTCTCGCATGCCCTGGCGAGTTGGGGCTGGCCATTAGCACCTCGCCCACGTCATGTGGCAGGGTGCTGCCTCCGTCTCCAGGCCCTGGAGGAGATCCTGGTGTTTGCTCAGTCTGCAGAACAAAAAGTGGTTTCTATGGGTTTGACTTCTACCTGAGTCTGCTCTTCCTCTTTGCCTCAAATTAAGTGTGTTTGAGCAACACTGTACTGCTATGGCTGCACACGTTATCTGTTAGTTGATGAGCTAAATGACAGGTGAAGAAATCAGGGGAATGTTCACTTACAGGTGACAACCGTCTGGAGGTGCTCACTTCTGGTCTGTAGCCAACCACAGAACAACAACAACAACAACAACAAACCAATAAAAGAAAAAAACAGTTTCTGGGCAAAATAAATTATTGCTGGCATTCAAAATCCTTCGTTAGAGGCATAGGGATTGGAGAATTGCAACTACTCAGCGCAGAGAGAAAAGATGATTACAAACCAATGAACAGGAGAACAAAGGCAAATTCTTGGTTCAAGGAAGATCTTCTGATAATACAAAAAGAGGGAGATAGATTTGAGAATAAAATTCCTGGTTCATGTAGCAGAGATCACGATTGAACTGGGAGTGCCAGATCATTCTGCAGCAAAAATCATAAAATGTCCATAAAACACGGAATATGGCTTTTTTTTTTTTTTTTTTCCCTGCAAGGAGGGGTTCAAAACATGGACGTGTGACTGCAGGAAATGTTATACTATCTGAATACTTACACAGGTAACATCATCAGTTCTACTGTAATCTCTGGGGGCCATCCTGAGATTCTCTGGGCTTGCTCTTTGCCCAGGGGTGATTTTCTTTACCTTTCAAAACAAGAGGAGAAATGGTTCAGCTGTTTGTAGAGGCAAGATGAGGGTCCAGTGAGCGGTTTGTGGGTCCTGAAACAGCAATCATCTCCCTCCTCGAGAAGATGCAGATGCAGCGGGTTAACTACTGCTGATTCTCCTTTTTTCCTAGGAGGAGGCAAGAGCTAGATGAGGGGACGCAAGGCTGGTACCAGAGCATCCCATGCACTCTGGTTTGAATGAGATTTGTGTCACTGCATGTGAGTCTACGTACATTTATGTGTACAGAGAACCGAAATACAGGGAAACAAATGGATTCTCTGACATTGTTTTCCTTGCTTCTTTGAAGAGTAAACATTTCCCAGTCCTCTTCCAAGAAAAACACACCTCACAGCCTGCTGCTGTCTTTAGAAACAGGTATATGTTCTGCTTAAATTCATTCATTTCTCTTTACAAACGAGCATCTCCTAAAACGGATCAAAAATTTAACTTTCTCACAACAGACATCGGCATTACATCATAAATCATGAAGTGTGCCACAACCAAGATCTTCTCACATCTGCCTTAGCTGTTAGGAGTAGTCATAGTGTAAGAAACTGGACGTCCTCATACTACAAAGAAAAATACAAGGGTTCCCAATACTGCCAGGGTGAGTAACAGTGGACAACAAACGAGGCAGAGGACGGGAAGACAGGGATTGAAATTCTGCTCTGCTTGGGCTGTGCTAGGTTTCAGATGACTCATGGTTTGCCACAAACTTCCTTTGAAACCGTGCCCAAGTCTGTGTGGTAGCATGGGCAGACATAGATCTGCCACCTCCGACGCATCCAGCACCTGAAAACTGAACATCAGCCCAACTCTTCCCATACATGCTGTTAGCTTACAGACCGCTTGGTATGCAGGGGTTATGTTCACAACAAGGCTGCAAGGCAGTGGGGAAACAAACAAACAAAAAAAAAAAAAAACAAAACAAAAGTTAAAATCAGGAAAAAATCTAGATGTCCAAATGTCAGGAGTGTGGGGCAGCCGGCACAGAAACCCAGATGTGGATTTAGTGTGATGCACGGATGGCCTGGCCTGATGCCTTCTGCACAGAAAATGTGCAGGCACAACAAGTGCCCCAAGGGTGTGCGGGAGGAGGCTCAGAAGTGGCAGTCCACTTCATGGAATTCATCGTGCACATTGCCACCACCAAACAACTGGTGGTTCTGTTTGGAAACCCCCCTCTGCTGTTGCCTTTCCAAGAATCCTTACAACCTGGGCAGGGACTGGGTTGTGGATCAAACGTGTGGTTTGGCAGCTTACCACCTGGAGGCTTCTTGTTTGACCCGTCTTCCTTCTTCCTCCGTCCCATGCATTCAGCTCGTGTGACAGACGGGCTTCTGATCTGTTGGAATAAGTGGGAAGAGTATAAAATCACCACCGCCGCAGGCAACAGATTTTAAGGACTCTTTGAAACAGTCATGGTTAAAGCAGCACATTTTATGTGTTAATCTGTTTCACTTCATTCACACAGCTGCCAGGTACTCGGGAAATCCAAAAATCTTTTTATCTTTAGTGGTGTACTGAAAGTGCATTAATCAAAGACTTCACAGCAGAGGGATATGCTGGAAAGTTTTTAAATGAGTTTTTAATGTTTTAACTAACTTATCTGGGAATCCTGGGTAGCTATTCCTTAGACATACAGTGAGTGAAGTCAGATCAGGGTCATCTTAATTCTCAGCAGGGATTTCCCTGTAATGCAGCTTCGTGAATCCACATCACATTAACACCTTCATTTGGTTCAGTGTAATTTTCCCCAGTGTCTCTGCGTAGATAGTCCTGTGCAGAGGAATTCCTGTAAAGATGATAAGCTTTAAAGCAACGTGACTACTTTTTTCCTGTTTAAATCTGCTTTCTTGAGGTTGGTTTAAAAAATAAGGGGTAGATTTGGGGTAAAGTGAAACAACCTACTCTTTACTGAGCATGGAGAGTTCCCTGTGAGGTTTAATTTTGCCTTGTTTATTAACATTGGAACAATAATTCTTTCTAAGTAAGCATTTCTAAATCCAAAGAAGAAATTCTAGAAATACAGATCACATCCAGGCAAACTCATGGTGATGAAACGGGGGCTAATGCAGGGAAGAAGGAAGCCTCCTCAGACTGCATGGAGGCTGGAGGGAGGAGGATAAATGAGACGCTCATCAGAAACCCCTTCTTTTGGAAGTGCATTTTGCTGTCCTGATAAAGGAGGAGAGGCATGGGAATCACTGTAATTAACATGTAGAGAAATATTCCTAGTGAAAAAAAAAAAATTGTGTGAAGTGGTATGAAAAAATAGTGTCACCGTAAATATAATGGAGAAGAGAGTTTGGGAAAATTGCAGAGCAAAACTACTGCTGTGTAGGGGAAGAAGTAGGAAAATATAATTCAGGTCACATTGACTGCGTAGCAGTGAGTTATGGAGCAAAACCAAACCTGAACTGGAAAGGTTTTCTTTGCTAGCTGCACCGGCAGTTGCTGATGGCTCTAAATTGGAAGTCAGTTTTAGCTAATATGCTGCTGATTTTTTCCTTCTCTGTTAAATTGTTTTTCATTTGCTGGTGTACTGAAAATATCTCTCAATGAGACCTTGCAAATATATGAACTCCTACCACAAGCCGTGTGGGTGGTGGTCCAAAGAATGCTGGATAAAATTGCTTTTGGCTTGAGGAACTCAGAAGACAATGAGAAGCTTCTTAAAAAAATAGAAATGAAAAAAAAATCAAAAGAAAACAACAAAGAAAAGCCAAGTTTGACTTTTGTTGGTGAACTGACAACAGGACCTGGCTCTGGGACTCCCTCCCCAGAGAAACTCACCCTGCTGGCAGTTCTCCTTGCCACCTTTGTCTGCTCTGCCACAGGCCCCCACGTCCCCTCTTGGGCTCCCTCACGCTGAGCAAGCCCCGTGGTGGCACTGGGAGGGGAACTTTGCCCTCCAGCCACAGAGCGTGACATCTGTGGTTCACCAAGCCCTTTGGAGATCAGATTTTTCTTCCTGATGCGTCTTGTGGCATTGTTTCTTTTTGCTGATCTTCTGCTTGGGTTTGCTCTTTTCATTTGGTCGAGTACCTCAACCAGTATTTTGTCAGCGTGGCTAATGGCTGCTTTATCTGTCTTCTGTACGGTTAAGGACTTCATCCAACACCTTGCCTCTTCTCGTGGTTTCCATCCAGCATGTCATGGAAGGTGAATTCCTCACCTTACATACCCCAACCTTTATACATCTTTCTGAGGCTTCCCTCTGGAGGCTGAAACTTGAAAAATGAGTGCAAAAATCCTCCTTAGAAACAACTTCCTCAATCAATAAATCAAGGCACACATTTTCCAAAATTGCCGGAGAGTTATTTTGGAGGAAAAACCTGAAATGTTCTGGGCGCATATTAGGTTTGCATGGTATTTTATAGATTTCTCAGCATTTGCCTTAAAAACCTGTTTTAATTGAATGCAATCATAAAAAATGTGCAGGCAGAATACCGGTTAGACATTAAACCCTCACTCAGGCCTGAAGAAGTTTTGCATGCTGTTGGCTGATCTGTGATTACAAATAATTGTATAGCCAGGATACTGCGCAATACAGAGATCACAGAGCTCACCTCTTCAATTCTCCCAGTTCCTTTCCCATTTGCAGTAAGGGAAAAAATAAAACATAAAAAAAAAGGAAGAAAAAGGAAAGAAAAAAGGTGAAAATGGGAATAAGTGAAGCTGTTTTTCTGTATTGAACTGCTTGTGTTGGGTAGCTGAACTGTGCCTTGATTCTGGCCTGGAGTCTGTCAGCTCAGCTCCTAGTGACATAGCTCCAGCTGCAGGAATCTGCTCAGTGAAAGAGGAGGAGGAGGATGGCTGCTGGCCATTTTTGTTTTCTAACGTGCACGGGTTGAAGAAAGAATCCCTCATGGGATTTGCTTTAGATGGTTTTGGCAGCTGTAAATTACTCACAGCATGCTGCAGAGTTTGTGCTATGAGATATTTTCAGTTCCATCAAAATCTCATGCTAAAAAAAAAAAAAAAAAAAAAAAAAAAAAAAAAAACACCCACNCCCTCACTAACTCAAACAAAAATAAGGCAGCTGTTCAGGAGATCACTGCATCTCTCAACCAGCTCATGCCTGCGTGCTCTGTAGGAGGAGCTTCAAGGAGCTGGGTTTGCTACCCTGGGGACTGAAGAAATGACAGCGAGGGGCACGGACACACTGGTTCTCACTGCTAATGGCAGTGGAAACGCTTTCTTCAGACTGTGGGTTACACCAGGGCACCCTTACGGACGGGGCTGTCTGTCTGTCTGAAGGCTGTGCTGCCACACGGGCCTTAGAGGAATCGGGGAGTGATGACCTGGTGTTTCTGGAACATTGTTTACTTCTGTGGTTATGCCGCGAAGGCCATTTCAGAGCAATTCTTAGTCAGAGGGCAGAGCTGCAGCTTATAAATTGTACCCCTGCAAATAAGCAAACAAATAAACAAAAACCTGTGCTAAAATTACAAATCTGTTGTAATCTGAGGAGAATGGGCAACAATATGCTTCTTCCACACAATTCCTCTATTTTGTGGAAGGACAATTGTTTTCTTAGGCTAATTCCTGTTTCTTAAAAAAAAAAAAAAAAAAGATATACTTTTAAAGCTTCCTATTTTTGCTGCTGCACTAGAGTCTCTGTTACAAGAGAAATGAAGCTGCTTTCCACCAGGAAAGGTATTGCTGCAATCGCAAGACTAAAACGCGTTTCATTGGAAGGAACTCACATTTCTTCTTGAATCCCAGGCCAACCTGCAAGATTATACCCCCTCAAAACCAAGAGAAACAAAACCAAACACCTCCCTGGATTTGCTTTGCTCATAAACTGAGATATTTAGTGGGTGTAACTGAGGAAAGATTGAAGACTGCAGAACACAGGTGCCACTGCTGCCTTTTTTATGACAGTTTTTCAGAAAAGTCATGCTTTTGCAGGACATTTCACACTGTAACCAGCAAATTATTATTCCCCCCAATAATGGGGGAAAGTGAAGGGGAGCTGCTCACTTTCCCTCCTGTGGTCTATTCTCACTCCACAGTGTTGTTGTGTTTCCTACATCACATCATTTTTAATATGTGGGAATACTTAAAAAAATCAGGAAAATAGATGGACTTGATAATATTGGCATCTTAAGGAGACGTCTCTTAAGGAGAAACACCACCGGAGCCCTGTTTAATTCTTCCCCAAGCTTAATGAAAAACCAAAGAAGTTGAGTTGAAACAGAGCGGTGTGTTAAGACTTGGTACTAAAGGAGTTTCATACTTCTCCTCCATAATCCAGCACATGTGGATTTATGTCCAGCTGGAAGCGGTTGCAAGCACCGTGCCATGTGAGCATTTCACAAGAGTGTAGAAATGATACTGGGGGGCACTGGCAACCAATTCAAACCATCTAGCAGTGTCAGTCATTTCTGAATTTCTGCTGGACCTGCATTTTCCATAGGTTGTCCTTCCCTGATGTTCTGTGTTTTTTTCTTCATGTTTCTATTTCTTGCTGAGACCCTTTTAAAGTCTTTATGTTTACTTGGCTTCCTTGTTTGATCTATGTGTGTTTAATTCTGCTCTGTTAGAGATATTTACTTCTTTTTCCTCCCCTGAACTTTGTAAATTTCGTCCATTTTCTTTTTCCCATGCTTTCTCCCCTTTCTTACTGCAGTGCAACCTGTGGTCTTTCCCTGCTTGCTCTGAAAACCTCTAGACTCAGGTTGGTCTTCAGAGATTTCTGAGGGGAACCTGAGCCGACAGATCTTTTAGGGAAAACTAGAGCCAAAGCCTATATTTTAGTAAATAGAAAGTATTGTAGCCTTCCCTTTGTCAGGAGAGGTGGCTCCTAACTGTTTAACTTGGCCTCCAAGCCACATAGGAAATTCTTGGGAACATTTTCAGTGATTCAATTCGTTGGTTAGCAAGTCTGCAGTCACTGTATTATTTTGTGTCTGTGTGGGCAGATTTTCTCTTTTTGCTTTACTTTTTCTCTACTCCTTTCCTTCATTATGCCTTTTTTTTTTTTTTTTGGTATGTTTTTGTTCTTCTTTTCTCCTCCATTAAATTGTTTTTCTCCCCATAGCACCACCACACCACCAGTTTACATCTGCAGCTCTCTCCGAGGTTCTATCCATCTTGTTTCTTCTACCCATTTTCTCTTTGTATTCTTCCTATTCTTGTTGTCTCTATCATGCTTTGCTTTCTCCATTTAAGAAGTACTTAGAGGAGAGATTCCCATGCCTGTAAAGATCAGGTTTTTATCATATCAAAAATCAAAATATGGACCATTAAGCTCAGGAAGGCTGAAGTCTAGTTTTCCTGGGACAGTAACTGAGTTGGACCCAGCATTGGGCTGGTGCTAGCCTTAACAAGGTGGAGCTGTTGTACGAACATGTGGCAGCTCCAGCTCCTGTAACGCCGATAGCGAAGCTGTGGGCAATAGCTGGAGATGGTTTGTGCAGTCCCCAGGTGTCAGTGAGCCTGACTCTGCCTTCTGAGCGACGGCTTCGAGTTCACGCAGGGAGGCAGTCTGGATGATGGTGAATGTTAACTGGCTTACTCTTACTTGGGAGGTAGCAGCTGTGAATTAATCACAGCCCCTCTGAGGGAATGGCTCAGATCTGAGCAATTCTGGTGAGGGTGATTCAGTGTGGGTGTCTGCAGGATGCGCCGAGCACAGGCCCAGGGAAATAGTCCTGGGTGGGGTCTGAGGGCGCTGTGTGGAAGTAGATGTGTCTGGTTTTGTGCTTGGGAATGTGTAAGCCTTGTGTGAGTCCCCTCAAACCAACGGTGGACCAAAATAAGTAGGAAATTGCTTGAGTTTGTTGAAGAAACCAGAATATAATACTTCTCTGTGACAAATTCTGCATGGATTTGCTGTAAGTTGTATGCAGAAATTAAAGCACTTACTGGAACCTGCGCTAAAACAGCCTGTGCTACGTACAGAGGTTTTTGCTTCCTCATGGTTCTTAATATCATGCTGCCCATAAAGTCTGAAAGCTCTGTTCATTCTTGGGCAGACTGTGCAGGCCTGTGTGGCTGACTTGTGTGAACTTTCTGCTCAGGAGCTCTAAGCTTCTGTCAGATTCTTTTGAGTGCCTTGCAAGCCTTTGAAATAAAAAGCTGTGGAGTATTTGAGTGCGTAAATAAATGGGAGGAAATCACATGCAGTAAATCACCAGGAGTGCACAGTCTAAGAATTGTGAAAGAAATAAAGTGTGAAATAGCACTGATACTGTAGAAGATCTATAACAAAATCAGAAAAACAGCGGGTCAGGTGCTAAGCGGCATGAAGGCTCCTTTGCCCCACGCCAGCAGCTGAATACAGCAGTTAAACAAACATTTTATAGGCGGAGGTACACCTACTGCAGCTCCTCTGAAGTGGAACGCTGTGCCACTCTCGCTGTGAGCGTGAAACAGTCTCACACAGCCCCTGCGTCGGCAGTCCGCAGGACTCCTTCAGTGCGTCAGCGTTTGGGGATGGGACAGAAGAAGCATTCACTGCGGGCAAGCTTCTGTGTTCCTGCTCAGTTCCTGAGCTCCTCGGTGCAGTCCTGTATGCAGAAAGAGCTGCAGGGCCACAATGTATGCTGGAGTCTGTGGAGCATCTCCTGTTTTGAGGCAACTCGAAGTTATTCTTATCTTTTAAATTAAATGCCTCCTGCAAGAAAGTACTGTTTTTCATGCATCAGTGGAATGATGCTAGAGGAAATCAAGCATGAAAAGCAGAACATACAGGGTGAGCCTGTGAGCTCAGTCTCAGATCTGCCCCCTGGTGCCTGTGCATTAGTGTGACCCCAGCATCGCCATGTCACTTGTCGGCTAATGAGGTGATAACTGATCTCATGGGTATCAAATCCTTACGGTGTAGGCAAGTCTGGAGGAAGGGCTGGAGGGAGAATAATTACTGGCTGTGTAAATATTTCTTCCCCTGTGCAAAAGGGGCCTTGCAAATAGACATAGATGTGCTCGCTGCGACCCGTAGCACACTGAAAATAAATGTTGACATTGAGCAGTTCAGTGTCTTTTGTGGTTATGGGGTGAGGACAGAAAAGGTGGAGCAGGTCCTTGAAAGGTGAAGATTTTTATTTTTGTATGGTGTTGTAGAAAAAGGGAAGAGAGTGAAGGGGTCAGGTGACAAGTGGAAGTTTATCCTTGCAATGATGTTGTAAATAAACGTAACTGTGGTAAGACTGTGTTAGGTCCTAGGAAAAACAATTTTGTAACAGTCAAAATGCCAGAATTGTTAAATTTTATGAACCTACCATAAAAAGGCACAAGTTCTGCTCGTGCTGCATCAGTACCACAGTGCAGAGAAAGGCTATTAACTGCACATGATTTTAAGAAAAAAAGTCAAAGAGATGTACTACTCAGAGCCTTGCAGAGAAATGTGTTATGCAGGAAATCCTGATCCAGCTCTCTTTTTATGAGCCAGGACTCACACCTCTAGGTGTGGGTAACCTCTGGTGATGTGAAGGCTCATCACGTACCTCACAGGCAGGGTGGGCACCTGTCTGGGTTGGACATAAATTTGCACTTAGCAAAGGTCAGTCATAGCCTATTTTAGTTTTCGTGCAGTCTTACAGAATGAACATTTCAGATGAGGCATCTGATTTTAGTTAATTATTGTCTTACGTAACAATCATTAGCATGTCGTATTACCCTCTGCAAGTCTATCTGCACATGACTTTTATTGACTCTTCTATCACTGTTACTTGAAAAGCAGCTGCTTCTTTATCTCAGATGGTAGATCTGAGACTTTTTTTCTTTGCATTGAGAGGCTTCCCTTTTGACTGGCAGCCCCAACAGGACATTATGGTGTTTGCTCATTTTGATGTTGAATAGTAGACCAGGGATAGAAATAAAAATTTGATGCCTGCTCAGGCAAAGAGAAGCAACATACTTCTTACCTACTGCTCTCCTGTCCATTTTGCCCTAAACTTTATGTAGCAGTTTCCTGATTCCAGGTAGACCCTCCCAGAGGATCTCCTATCCAGGGCTGAAATTGCTCCATGGCAGCTGAGAAGCCTATAGAAAACTAGTAACGTGATATTTTCATGAGGCAGGCAATGTAAACTATGCTATGGAAAAATTTTTGAGTGTAAATTCTAAGGGTGAATTTTTTAACGTACCTTCTCCCAGTCAGACAGTTTCCCCATGGCTCTTCCTGCGAGGTTCTGGGACACTTGCAGGGGTTTAGGGCAGAGCGGTGCTGTTGCTGAGAAGAAAGCTTGTGGTGGACCTCGAAACAAAGTTGTGCATGGACTTGCTGAGCAGAACTTTGAATTAGAGTCGAGTGTCACAAAGGAGGGAGACCCTTGCAAATCAGCAAATAGCCAGTGCCTTTACTGAACAGCAGGAGTAGATGTCTTGTAGCACTTGCTCTGGAAGAAGAGACCTGGGCTGTGCAGTTCTGGGGGTGTCAGGGTGGATGAGTGCAAGGGTGGAGTGGCAATGGGCATTGCAGGTTGCCATAGCCATATCCTGCACAGGACGTTTGCTTTGTGGTTCCAGGGACTTCTCTGCATGGAAGGTTCTTACTGAAGCTTTGTGACTGCCACCCAGTATAAGGCATCCATTATTTAAGAAAAATCAAACTGTAAACTTTGTCATACTTGCTACCTAAGCAACCCAAAACCCTCCACAGCCATGTCTGTGTTGAGATGCCTCTCAATTTAGAAACAACAGAGTTATTACACACGGATGTGACCTTCTCCGTTCCTCCCACTCAGTAACCGGTGGCGCTGGTTATTTTCCAGCTCTGTAAGAAAAGCACGTTGTTACTATAAGACATGTAAAGGGAAGTTAAGCTATCTTTCTGTAAAATACTGTAATAAGAATGTGAGCAGTAAGCCTTAGTTGCACAGAAGTCATAGAAAGGGGGGAAATAACACTGGTCTTCTTTGCTGCATTCTGGGAGAAACTCCTTGCTCCTGTTTTCCAGTGAGGTAGCCAAAGGGCATTACTTTACCTTTCTCTAAATACCCTGCCTTGTTTTAGCAGCAAAAAAGACACCTGTGGCTGCAAAACTGGCATTTTGCAAAGATGCCTTGAGATTCAGCCATGGACATAGCCATCTAATTTCAGCCAGACATTTTTATTTCATTTTATTTTGCTTCTGTTTCTGTTTCTTTGCTTGTTTGCTTGCTTTTTGTTTCTGTTTCCTCTATGCCTCAGTATAACCTGCCTGCACTGTGTCATGTCACTAGTGAGGAGTGCTGTGGGACATCCTGCCTGCTCAGAGCTGGGAGGAGAGTGTCTGCAGATGGGTGCAAGGCATTTAGTGCTGGTTTCTTTACACCTAAAAGCTGTAAGGTTTAAACAAGGAACAGACCCACCAAACAGGATCTGGGTGCTTCCTGCAGCAAAGGGATTCCTCTTGAAGCAATCCCATTATTATGTTCATATGTTCCTCTGACCCAAAATGGAGGTTGGCAAGCCAGCTGCTGAGATGGGTTGGGAGATCCCTGCTGACCGGCACATGCAGCAGTACGTGATGTGATCTGCCTGAACAAGTCAGACCTGCAGCCATCAATAGAAAGCAAGGCTGTCTGATAAACATCATAGAAGGGAAAAAAGAATTGTATGGCATTAAGCACATCAGCCTGGTTGTGAAAGGTGTCAGCTATAGATTTGCAGTGGTTCCTGAACTGTCCTCTCGTTACAGCATTCGGTGTCAAGAAGCTAACTCCAGTAAGCTTTCCTAATCCCCAGCCTCTTCCTTTTCCTTTCTTACCCCGCACATTTGTTTAACTCCTGTTTTACCCTTGTTTTCCTCCCTTCCCACCCTCCCTCAGCTGCTTCACAGCCCCCGCTGGGCTCCAGGCTGGAAGAAGCCGCACAGATCCGCTTTGAAGCATCACCATGGGGCTACACAACTGCATCGGGGGAGGAAATTGCTGCCTCCTCCTCTAGCCACATGGGCCAGCTCAGCAGCATTAGAGGCAAGCTTGGGCTGGGCTTCACATCAGATTTTACCACACAAGAAGAAGGCGGCAGAAGTATGGTAAAAGGGAAGGTGATGAGCTGGGGAGGAAAGTGCACTGCTTTGAGATTGGCTTTTTCTTCCCTGTTCCCCACGAGAACTGGTGGATCTCTTCTTGTGGTTTAGTGCTTCTCTCTGTCTGCTGCAGCCCGTGGGATAGGAAGGGCTAAAAGGAACTCTCGAGGCACAGCATTTCGGTGATAAGTAGGACATAGGAGGGTGCACGAGAGCACCAGATATAATAAATAGAGTCATGGCAACAGTAGGTTTAGAGACCTAATAGGAGATGCACTAATGGGCTGCCTGTGCACCTACACTCCACCATAGAGGAACCCCAGTGGTAGTTTTAACTCTCCTCGGCCTCTTCACTCTTCCGAGAGTCTTTTGAGCTGAGCAGTAAAACAAGTCTGCAGCAATGGCTGGGAAGGATGTGAGGGACCATCTGCATATCAGAAAACTGTGCCTTGTTCATTAAGAGCTTTCAGGAGGAATATGCTGAATGGTTACAAGTACCAGTAGGACTGGCAGAAACCAGGAATCTTGCAGTGTTGGTGTCCAGGAGTATCTACCCATCCCTGGGCTCTAGCGTGATTTTTTTCTGAATTTCCATTCTGTTCTTTATGCAGTGGCAAGCTCTCAGTGTTCTCTGTGCCACGGCTGTTTGTGATGGAAACCCCCAATCGCAGAGGGAGTGTGCAAGTTCTAATGCTGGACAGCAGAGCCAGGTTGAACAAAGCATTTTGGAAGGCAGAAGGAAAGTGTGAAATCAGCGCATTATCTGGACACCTGTTTGTCAATGAAAGGGGTAATGATATGATCAGGAGCCTTACCTTTAGTTTTCATAGTTAACAGCACAGTGAAATATGTGGAACAATCGAGATCATTCAGAGCTTATACCTCAAGATGCCCAGAATGGGAAGTTACCATTACATTGGACTTGATTCATTTAGCTCTCAGGGATTTTTGCAAACTTGAGAAGCTTCATTATTTTAAACTCAAGCCCTGATGGCTAAAGTAACAGCTAATGATGACAGAAATTCTTGTTGTTTTCTTAAAAATAATGTATGGGATATTTACTTACATTATTACCTGTACTTGTGATAAAAAATTTCGAGGATTTTGCAAATTTCCTTGACACATGAAAATTTTCATCCTAATTTTCTTACCAGAAGCTGTAAATTAATACAGTAAAATACATCGTATTTCTTCTGATCTGCAGTAAGATACATCCAGCTATGCTTCTCACTGTAAAAAAAAAAAATAACTTTTTTTAAAGAGAAGGTTGAAAAAAATCCTCAATAAACTCAAAATATGCATATAATTTTGAAAGTATAGTACATGCTTTTAAAGGTTTTCAAAGAACGGGTTCTGAAACAGTTTAGTTCTGCATGGTTGAAAATGTGTGGGTATTCATACACCCAGAAAATTGCTACCCCTGTTTCTGACAGAAGCCAATAGGATGTTATGCATTGACATTGGTGGTGGTGGTGGGGAACTGGGCAAACCTGAGAGAATTTGCAACTTCAGTGGGTCCAGGCTGCGTGCTTTCCAGCCTAGTTTACTTGAACTTAGCTGGCTGAGAACATCACAGCAGGGCATCCTGTTGTTTCCAGTGTGCAGAACTGAGATCTAAGCGGGCCAAGCATTCGGTGTTAAAGCATTTTGCATAAGATGCCAAACAGGAACTATCAGAAGTTTTTGCCCACATTCTCCCTGAGCACATTTTTTAGGTTGGATTTGGATGAGAGATGTGAAGTAAAAAAGTAGAAATTTCTAACATCCAGAAATGCTGAATTATGGAAGCACCAGTTTCAGTGTCAAGAATTGGGGTGATTTTGAGTTAACTTGTGTCTGGATGTTTACAAGTGATACTTCATTTCCTTTTATCATTTTTATTCTGGCAAGACTTCTATCCAGAAAGTGGGAAAGTGAGCCTCATGGCAGGGAAGGTCATGTAGGCACATGTACAGGTATGGCTGAGAAATAAGGAGGTGTACATCTACATGCACATTGTGTGCAAACATCTGTGAAGTGTTTATGTCAAGAGCCGTTCATGCCCTGTTATTCAGAAAGACTAAATGTGTGCTTCAAGACCAAGTGCAAGTGCGTGGTTGTACTTCTGCCTGTGTGACTGTGAATGCCAGGTTAAGAACACATACTTCTTCCAGTGAACTGGAAGAGGTTATGCACCTCTTTACTGCACGTATAGATGAAGTGTTTGTGAGTTTTGTAAAGATGAATGAAGTTCATGGAGTTATTACAGTTAGCTTGTGAATGCCAGATGTTGGGATTTGTGTGTGCGTGCGTCCTGGTGCATCTGTTGTGTGGGTAATAGTATACACACATGTGGGACAACTGTGCAGCGTAGGTGTTATTGCTCTCAGGACCAGGCGTAAATCAGGGTGGCTCAGTGGAAGCCAACAAAGTACAGCAGTGTGCGCTTCCTGGAACCAGAATGTGTGACTGCGTGTAGGGGTTTGAGCGCGTGGGATTGCGGTTGGCAGAGTGTGTCAGGATGTGACTTTGGGAGCTTGGGCTGAAGACAGTAAAAGAAAAGAGGAAAAGCCAAGCCACAAATGCACATCCAAGGAGAATGGATGTTAAAGAAAAAGGAAAAGCAAAGACTGCATGAACCTTTTCTAAAACACTAGTTTTTTGCTACTGTTTCCCTACGGAAGCGCGTGGAAGCCATGGGATTTTAGAATATTATTCTTTTACGTAACTCGGTTGCCAGTAATGTCTGCGTTAGCAGATCATGCAGTCTGACAGGAGCAGATGTGCAGGGTGAAATGGTTGCTGTTCAAGGCCTGATGTCCATGCTGTATGACTTCTGGGGAGAGTTAATTTATATTGACCCTGATTGTATTTTCTGGACTGGATGCAAATCAGCATTTCCTGCTTTGGGTACTTTTGGAGGCAGTTTTTGGTTTAGATTCACCCAGAAGGAATTAATTTTGTGTGCTCCGAAACTCCTCCATAATGTGAACTGGAGAGAAGTGTTTGGGGATGATCAGGCAACTGGCTTCAAAGGCACTGTCCTGATCTGAGCTGAAACATCGGTACAGGCATACACTCTCAACGTGTCTCTCAAAAAAACTCTTGTTTTTCCTTTGACCCTTGGTTTTCTGTACCTTTAGTGTTTATGCATGGCAATCATATGTAAATGAGAATCCCTGCAGACATCTATCTTCTTAAATTGTTTCCTCTGAGAAGAAGTTCATTTAGTCTCTAAAATTTGTTCTGTCTCTGTTATTAACCCTTGCAGTTTTTCAACATCTTTTAAGGCCAAAATACTCAAAAGCCATTCAGTGCCTGGTCCCATTTCTTCCCTGTGTTTTGAGGAGGTTGGTTGCTGTCATGGTTTTTCCATAAGTATTCCATTGCCTCGCATGCAGGGCATGGTCACGAGGCCTGTGTTTACCTGTTCCCCCTCCTTCCTCTTCCTCCTTCTCTGTTGGGCTGGGGAGCACCTCCTCCCTCTGCTGTACATGAAAGGGCAGTCTCTAGCTACAGAGTTCCTTTACTTCTTGATCGCTAAATGGAGCCACAGTCTGTCTGTCTTGGAAGCATTATCTCTGTGCCCGCTGCATGGAATTGCATGGGGTTATTTTGACTGGTCAAACTGCACAGTATGGAAGGCAACTCATCTGCCCTCTCTCACTCCAAGGTTGCTTTTGGCATTGCTCTCCCTGGCAATTACAGCTGCTGCTGATGTGCTGCCTACATCTGTCCTTCAGCTCACCCATGCTGTCATTCAAATGGAAGTTCTTTAACATCAGTACCTGGTACCACTTCCTGGATGTGGAAGCATTGGCTTTTGCAGCTTGTAAAGTTTTTACAGCCTCATCCTTACAAGTATTGCTCACTTTTGCAAAGTCTCTGATTATTTTTAGGTTATTAGGGTAACCGTTTCAAATTGATATGAAATACCTTCTTGGATGTAGCTGGGGAGGACATTCAATTTATTGCTTGGCATGTGCATTTCAATTCCAAATTAAATTGTTTTTGCATGACATGGTTGCCTTTCTTGGCACAGTGTGGACTGCAGGCTCTAACACATCATTTCAAAGTCCACACACCATGCTCTCGTAACGCAGTGCTGTAACATGTTCAGTCTCAGTTGTGATTCAGTCTCTCATGAAATGGTACTAACTCCTTTCCCTGTTTTGTTACTTACTTTAAGAAATATATATATTTTATGTTCTTTGCTGGCTATTGAAATGCTAGAAGGTAAAATATCAGCACTGTGTTCAGGTATTTCTGGAGGAACTTCTCTCTCAACCCTTCCAAAGTGGGTACATAAGTCAGAAGGAGGAAAATTGTCTGGTTTGGATGCAAGTCTGTTCTTGTTCTATGTGAAGCAAATGAAAGGAGGAATATGTTTATCACTTGTGAAAAATACCCCAGGCTCATTGTGAATTGGTTAGTGGAAACATCTGGTCACCCTGTAGAAGTGATCAAAACAGCAAACAGAATGTTATTTTGCAAGAAATATGCTGGTGGAAAGTACCATTGGAAACACACTAATTTCTGCTATGTGAGCCTGTGGCTGATCGCTGACTTAAAAGCCAAATACAGTTTTAAGAATCAGCCCCATACATACATTTACCTGTCTCTGTGTGTGTGTAATGAAGATGGAACAGATTAAGAAAGTGGGCAATTAAAACGTTTGGAGCCATAGAAGAGCTTTTTT